>JBAMBR010003578.1:0-108819 GCA_037044475.1 Zaprionus obscuricornis | reverse complement strand
ATATTATATATCATTTGTCAAGACCTTTCAAATTATATTTGAGAAACTATAATATATTTCTAACATTTATTTGTATTTGATCAATTTAATATTATTTAATAATTTTTGATGTTTTAGTTCAACTTTATTAATATATTTTTTTTTATTATTCTTTTTTATTACTTGTAATATATAATAAATTTCTAACATTTATTTATATTTTGATTTATTTGAAGCACGCCTTAAATTTCAGTTAAATTTCAATGAAATGAGTTCAAACAACATTTCGACACCTGGCGCTTGAACATGCATCGTATTTTGATCAAATATTTACCCGCAGGATATGCTATGTTCCCTTGCGACTGTGAATCAGACAGAGACAACGCGAGAGAAAGAAAAAGAGAAAAAGGAAGAAAATCAATTTGAAGCACATTACGGAGCAAAGAAGAGACAAAAAAAATCCATCGAATTTTTCCCTCAAGTTGATTTTATTATTTACTTTTTGCTTTGTACTTTATATTTGTGTTTGTATTTCGTATTTTGTATTTTGGTATTTGCCATTTGACAGATTTACTTGAATGCTTAGTACACAGACACAAACACAAACACACACACACACATACACATATGTATATATACATACAGTGCCCTAATATGACTGCATTGCGTTCTTCTGAGCAGCCACGTTATAAGCTTTTAGCTAAGCCAACTGGGAAGAGAAGACACAGTGTTGTGACTCGCGTCGCAAGTCAAATAAATCGAAAATATTGTGTAAAGTGAAATGTCGAGTGTATGTGTGTATGTGGATCTGGAAGCCAAGTGGGATTTCTATGTGTGTGTGTGGATTTAATTCAACATGAGAGCGTATCGTTGTCGTGTCGCGTCGCATCGCATCAAGTCGAGTTTTGTTAAGTTGAGTTTTTAGCTAGTTTTAAGCTGAACTAAACTACTTTGGGCAATTGATTGTCAGTCTAACTAGCTCACAACAGCACTGTCTCTATCTCTATCTCTCTCTCTCTTTCTTTCACTTGCTTGTATAGCTATCTCTTTCTATTGCTCTGCTTGATTTGACGGCGTCTGAGGCGGCGTTTTTTTGTTTTGTTTTTTTTTTATGTATGCGACGTTTTTCCAACACTGCTTTCCTCTCATCCCGCTGATCTACGTTTTCATTTACTTTGTACAACATACAAGCACTTTGGGCCGCTCTCTATATACATATATATTTATGTGTGAGTGTGTGTCTCGGCGGCAATGAAGTGCATTTGAAGCACACTTGATGCACGTACAGCACGCAGCGCTTTTTAGATCTATTGTAAATGACTGCAGTGTATGTTAGGTTATGGCAATGGGAGGTGTAGTTGGAATCCTTGCAGTATGTCGACGCTCGGTTCGTTAGTTTTGACACACACACACACAGACACACACGTAAAAGGCAGACAGAAAGCGGAAGTGTGCGAGTGCGAGTGTGTTCTGTAGCGTCTGTTTGATAAGTGGCAGCAATTTTTTTTTCTGCTTCTTTTTCTATTTTCTATTTTTTTTTTCCTTTTTCCTTATGCTTTTTATACTATGTTTCTATGTGGCTGCTGTCGCTGCTGCTGCTTCTACTGCTGCTGATACTACTTCTGCTTGTTATTCTTTTGGGAACGGGTTGAGATATTAGGGCAGAGGACTGTGGGCAGTGGGAGGAGTGGCAGTTTGCCCGACTAATGAAATTGTTAATTTTTGTTAGCAAAGTCACGTACACAATGTGTTGATGACGCTCGAGAGATGCCCGCTTCATGCCGTTGGGCAGCAATTGCCAGCATGCCCCACAAGAGAGGCAAGTAGTCTGACAAACTGACTGACTGACAAACACAACGAGTGTAGGCTATAAGGGGCTCTATTGGGCGCAAAAGGCGTGGCAATTTCTTAGCTACTCAGCAGCAGCTCAAAGCATGTTGTGCAACAGGCGCCAAAAATACTTCTTACTTTAGTCAGGCGTGATTTCTGCTGCTGCAATATTTGACAAGCAAACTTTTTACTTAGTTTAAAGCTAAAACAAATACACACACACTAAACAAACAAACACATACAAAACACATACATACACGTACATATATTTACGCTCAGTGCACTTGCTGGAAATGACATTGTAAAGTCAAACCCAAAAAGAAATCTAGCAAAATAATTGAAGAAAGAAAGAAAAAAAAATAGCGAAAAAGTCGCATTGCAGCAATTTCTATTCTGCTGCCAACAACTGCTGCTGCTGCTGCTGCCGTTGCTGCTGTTGAGTGTCCGCGTCTATGTGTGTGTGTGTGTGTGTGTGTGTGTGTGTTAGCCATTAATACCGTTTACCTACATCTTGCCAGCACGGCACGTACTTCTGGCTCTCTCTCTCTCTCTTTCTCTCTTGCACATTCTTTGCCAAAATAAAATATATATATACCATATATATCTGGTATATATTACTTATACGCCAAAGTGGCTGACTGACTGCCTGCCACGCCTTTTGGTACGCCACAGTGCTTCCATTGCTTTTCTCTTTCCTTCTTTCCTTTTTGTTTTTTTTTTATTTGGTTTTTTACCGAATTTTGAAGTTTTGCATTTTGCATTTTATGCAATTTTATTCACTTGCTGCTGCTGCTTCTTCTTCTACTCATACTTTTCGTCCTGTCTTTCCTTTTTTTTTTTTGTTTTTTGTTTTTTTTTTTTTGCCATTGTATTTATGCACAAGTGCAGAACGCGAATGTCTGCGTTGCATGCAACATTTCATGTTCTGCTTTTGTTCTTCACTCGACTTGATGTTGCTTTTATTTTTATTTTTCTTGTTGTTGTTGTTGTTTTTCATTATCCATAAGACATTTTGCTTTTGTTTTGTGGCATTTGCAAAAGCGGCAACCGCAGCAGCCTAAAAATGCTAAAACTCAAATTCGAATTAAAATTAAATGAAAATTCACTCAGAACGCAGTGCGAACCAGCAAAAATGCAAATTGTTTAAAACTAAATTCAGCTAATAATGTAAGCTTAGGCTGACCTAAAGATACTATAGGTAATAGCCATGAAGCTTTGTTTTGGCATTCATGGCACTAAGGAATGTCGAGCTAGGGAATGTTGTCCGCTAAGCAGAGTTTTCACTATAGATGAAATATATTTCTTCTGCTGCCTTTGTCTGTTTAGCTGCTTTTGGCAGTTAAGACTATTTGGTTTTTTTTTCATCTTTTTACTACATGCAGGACTTTTGCTTTTTTGGCTTTTCTCTTTTACCTTCTCGCTACTGTTCGACCGCTGTTGCTCTGTCACTTTTACCTTCGCCTCTCTATCATCTATCTATCTCGCTCCTGCTTTCTTTTTATTTTTTGGTAGTTTTATTTCTCAAACTTTTAGCTAACATTTTCTCACCTGTTTCGACTTTCAATTTGCAACCGTCATCAGCTGTTAATCTTTCAACCAAAAAATGAGACATAGGTGTGCCACATGGCCGATTCACACACACACACACACACACACATAAGCAGCCCAAACACAACACACGTGGCATATACGTAATCTGTTTAAATACACAATAAATAATGGAAAAAATGCTGCGCATATGCGAATAATGCTAAAAGCGAATTTACATAAAAGAAAAAAAAAACTCCCAACAGCGTAACGTATAATGGCCACAGGACGTGAGCCGAAGTGGGCGGGGTCACAATGTGGGTATTGTGGGTGGTATTGTGCTGCAGTGTGTGGTAAGTCACTCTACTGGTCACGTATTTTTTTTTTCCTTGTTTTGGTGCTTTTGAAAGCGGCTGCCGTTGCAAAAGGCATGAGGCATGAGGCAGGAGAAGGAGCGCGGAGCTTTTGGCAATCATGAACATGCCATAATGCCTGTGACCGCGACTATTAAATCAACACACGCACAACAACCAACACACTGGCAGCGGGTGCGAGAGAGACAGCAAGTAGTAGCACATATATATACATATACATATATATATTTCCTATGATTTATTATTATTTCGTGCGGTTTTTCGCTATTATTTAAATTTTAAATAGCTGTAAAGTGCACACACACACACACACACACACAAACACAATACATTGACAGACACATATACACACAAAAAGCACATACGCACGCCCACTAGAATTTGTGTATTTGGGCGGATTTTTGCCTGATTTTATAGTAGTCCTTACAACGCTTGCCTTTTATCCTCTTGTAGTTGTTGCTGTTGTTGTTGCTGTTAGCATCATTATTATTATTATTATTATTATTATTATCGTGCATTGTTTGTTGGCATGTTGCATGCCCCGGCATGCAGTTGCAATAACCAAGCAACAGCAACAAGAGCAGCTGTTGTTGCTATTGCAGCCATTTTGTGGTAAATAGAGTCGTTTAAATGCATACAAATAGTGACTGTTTCTCCCTCATTCACACTCCCTTACACAAACTAACCCTCTCTATCTCTATCTCTCTTTCTCTCTTCCTCTCTCTTTCTGTCTCTCTTTAGTATTATAACAACATTCATAATGCAACATTTGCATGTCATTTTCAGCATTCACAAGCAAAAGCTGAAAATGTAATTTAGCCTGATTTTTATTTTACAGAAAGAGAGGGAGAAGAGTGATAGAAGGAGCATGGCAATAGTGGAAGAGAAGATGAGAGTGAGGGTAGCTTAAGTAGTTGTTTGCACTAATCAATGGTCAAGATTAATATTTGGGTTATGATAAGAGACAGAGAGAGAGAGAGAGTGAGTGAAATGAAGGGATAGAGAAAGGATTAGAGAGTGACTGAAAGAGAGACTGTGCGAGTGAATGAGTGAGTAAGTGAGAGAGATAGAGAGAGACGGAGGGAGAGTGTTTAAGAGAGAGTGAGAGAACGAGAGAGAGAGAGAAAGGATGATTGAAAGAGACGTTTTTTTTTTATTTTCCCAATACAAAATTAGGAAATTTTGTTAAATTCGCAAAAATATTCTCAAGTCTGCAAAAATCAATAATAAATATTGAAATATTAATTTGAATTTCTCCTCACACTGCTCTTTCTCTATTTCTCTTTTAATTCTCAAGTAAATTTAGGTTTATCTATTTTATTTTTTATTTATGCTTGTCTCTGAAGCAGCAATTTCTCTATGCCACATTTAGTGGCAGTCCCCATCACTTTGCTATGCTAATCGCATGCATCGATAGTTGCTTCAGTCAGTGCTGCTGCTGCTATTGCTGATACCATTGCTGCTGCCATTGCTGCTGTCACTTAACGTCAACTGTTCGCTAATAACTTTTGTCTTAACGCGTCACTTGCCATAAAAAATCGATGTAGCACGAGTTGAGGCACATTACAAATGATTCGTTTGACATTCTCTATATTTGTCTTCATGTCTTTCTCTCTCTCTCTCTCTCTTTCTCTCTATGTGCTGCAGAAAATCCTCTTGAGCTAAGCAGTTGCGACATACTACACGTGACATGCGTGACATATAATGAGGCAGCTGCCTTCAGTCAAATGTTTCTTGTTCTTCCGCATTTGTTGTTGCCGCTTATGCCTTTTCCTTCAACCTGCCACACATTATTATTCATAATATGCATTGTCTGCTTCGTCTTCTTCTTCCTCATCATCATCATCATTATCATCATCGTGTTCAGTGGCTTGTAGATTGTCTAGTCATTGCACTTACAAGTTTAGTTACTTCCCTCGCTTGCCAAATAAATGTTAATAAATGTTGGCAAAGAAGTGAAATAAATGCTTGGCATACTTGGCGTATACTTAATATTATTATAATATAAGAAATGGGCGCCAGTTGCAGGCCAACATTTTGTTGCACAATGCTGACACATTCTACTTGCAACACAATCTCACCATCTCATCTCTTTCTCTCACTCTCTCTTTTTACATGTCTCTCATTCCACAAGCTGTGTGCTTCGCGTTGCAGAACGAAGAACACAGCAAAAAAAGTATATAAAAACTGGCTAAAAATGAAAACAAATAGAAATTTATTGCCTGGAATTTATGACATTTTTCGCTACAGCAGAATACTGCTTTCTTCTGTTGTTTTTTTTTTACTATATTTTTTTTTGGCATTTTCGGCCATTTTTATGGCAGTTTTCTGGTTTTTTTCTTTTTTTTCCCTCTGTTCTCTTTTCTCTTTTCTCGTTTTTTGTTTTTTTTTTTTTGTATTTTCTTCGTTTCGTGTTGCAGAATTGTGAAACGTAAAGCGCGCATAAGTTTATTTTATACATTTTCTTTTTTTTTTTTGAGTATTTGTTATGCTAATTGTAAAGCGGAGTGTGCAGAGTGTGAAGTGAACAGAGTAAAGCATGTGGAGAGCGACAGAGCAAGCGGAGTGAGTAGAGCTTTTAGTTGTTGCAAAGTTAATTGAGGTTTTTAGCTAGAAATTAAGTTATTTAGCTTGTTTATTTATTCACTTGATGTTTAGAGTGTATTGAAACAACGTGACAGAGAGAGAGAGAGAGAGAGAGAAAGAAATATAAATAAAGAGAGAGAGAGAGAGAGAGAGAGAGAGAGTGGGAAATACTTAATGGTGTTATAATTTATAAGTTGACTGAGCTTTGTATTTGGAGTGCGACTAAAGAGCAACATTGAGAGCAAGAGAGAGAGAGAGAGAGACTGAGAGAGGGAAGTAGAGAGAAACAGAGATTGAAATATAGAAGATTTCTTCAACATATACATTTTTCTCAATATTTCTTCTTCTTTCATTTTCCTTCTCTTACTTCCGTTTTTACACTCTTGCTTTCTCTTTTTTTCTGTCTCTCCCAATTGCTTTATTTCGATCTCGTTAACCATCTGGAGAGAAAATTCTCTTTCTGTTTCTTGCTTTCCTTATTTTCGCAAGAGTCATTTTCTCATTTCTTTTCTTCTAATTACCTTTTTTGCATGCTTTCATCAGTTTCTTTTTCTCCATATCTATCGATCTTTCTATATTTATTGTTGTCTGCATTATATTTCTCTGACTCGAATTCTATCTTTATTATCATTAATTTAATTCTTCTTCTCTCTCTCTCTTTCTTTCTCTGTCTTATTTTATTTGATTTCTCTCTTATTTTCTGCAGTGTCTCTTTATTTCTTTCTTTTTTGGTTATCTTAAACATTTTCTTGAATTTGTGCAACTTGCTGCATGTTGGCCAAGCCAAACGACAACAACAACAACAAAATTGTTGGCAAGTGTTCAAAAATAAAAAACTAACGTTTTTTTTTTTTTTTTGTTTAGCTGTGTGTGGCAAGTATTTGTTGCAAATGTGTCTGTGTGTGTTTAGTGCTTGTATAATTTCTTTTTGTCTTATGTTTTAGCTGCTGGCACTTGCGCCAACTGCCAACTGCCAGCCATGCCCCGTAACACACACACAGATATACACACGCATACCGACAATCAAATACTTGCAACACACACACGCATAGATAAACAGTCGTCGTCCCTCTGCAACACTTAAAATTGCATTTTACTTTTTGGCCACTCACTCAAGCTTTGACCCTTCCCGCGCCAACCAGCACTGCCAGCGTTCAGTATTTCTGCTCTTTCTCTCTCTCTCTGGCTGTCTATCGAATTTTCCTACAACTTATTCGCTCTGTTGCTGTCTTTGTTTGGCGTCTAATTCGATTAAAATGTTGTAAATTATTGCACTCACATGGCCCAAGCCTTACATTACTTATACGACATGTATGCAGCATAGTTCTGTCTGTGTTTGTCTGCATGAATTTTGCTTCGTTATGTAGCTATGTATATGTATGTTTGTCTGTGTGTGTTAGCAATATTACGTAATGCCTTATTGAATTTGTAAGTTGAAGCTTTGGCTGCTGCTGCTGCTTTGGCTGCTGCTGCTGGCAAAATGTGTTTTCAATGAACGTTTTTGGTGCGTTTTGCATTTTGCAGCATGAAAAATGTCCTTGCGCCCCATAAATCTTTTGCTTGGCATATCCTGGCAGCAGCTCTACCACTAGCAGCAGCAGCAGCAGCAGCGGATGGTGTATTCGCAATTCGAATTGCATTTCGAAATAAATGCGTAATAATGAACGTAACTTAAAAAAGAAAAAAGCAAAGCAAAAAAAAAAAGCGAACGAAAACGAGAAAAAAAGGAAGAAGAATGAAAATCGAAATAAGGAAAAACCATTTGCTGCTGCCACTGACAGCGTTGTGGGCAGCCAATGGGGGCGGGGTGAGCGGGCGTGCTTTTGGTAAATTTATGTTATGACTGTGGCGGAGGCAACGGCAACGGCAACGGCAGCATCGGCTGCATAATGTATAGCCATACATTTAGTCATTTAGGCAACTGACGCATGCCACATGGGGCATATCAAAAAGTTGAGACTCTGACGTTATGTTAGTTAGGTACGCTGTATGCTATGCGTCCATCCATGTGGCATGTGGCATACTCACTATTGCTGCCGCCTGCAATCAAATGCGGCAATTTAATTTATTGTTTATTTGCCATTGCTTTTGCTGCTGCTGTTGCTGTTATTGCTGGTGCTGCCACAGGACATCACGTTGCAAGCAGAAGCTACCGCACGCTCTTAAATAAATTATTTCTGTCTCTGCACACAGCACAAAGCGGGACAAGGGAGATGGTCCAGAGAGTGGGAAAGGAAGAGAGAAAGGGAGAGAGGGATAGAAAGATGAAGAACCCTTCAATCATATTCGAGGCAAAAAGGACTCGGCCTCTGTTGCCAAATTGAAATTAATGATCGACTCCAGCAGGCATGCAGCATATAGCATACAGCATTCGGGATTCGAAATGCGGTATGCTATAATGTTGTAACTGTGGCATGTATCTGTATAAGTTTTTGTGCCCCACGGCGCGTCAACGATGCGTGTCTGGCAAATCAAAGCAAATCACAGAAGTTCAAGATGTTTTGCCACTCCATCCCCCCTTCCATACCCCTTCCACTACCCTAGCGGCAATAACAAAAAACTTACCAAGTCTGAAGAACGTGGCGCTGCTTTATGCGTCCCTTGTGGCATGCGGCAAGTAGCAAGTAGCAAGTGGCAAGTGGCAAATGGCAAATTGTGGCTGACGCAGCTGATTATTATTATTATTATTGCTGCATACTTTTCAGTGGTTTGAGGCGCGTAATAGTGTTGCGTAGGCGTCCGCTGGGCGTGGCTGTCTATGTTGCTCTGTCGCGTCTTTCTACAATAAAGCAAAAATAAATCAAATTCATTAAATTTATTGCCGAAGTTAGTTAAATATTTCAACGCAGCTCTATCACTGTTGCTGTCGGTAGTTGCTGCCTCTGATTCGGCCGCTGCGGTTTTATGCTTGTGAAGTCAATCGACGTAATTAAAAGTAAATAAATAAATATATTTTTAATTAAATATCAATCAAATGCTCGCAGTATTCAATTGACATTTTCAATCGTTTCGCCAAATGCGATTAAATCCAATATTCGATTACAGTGTACGTTGCCGTTGCTGCTTCCAGTGTGCATCGATTGACTATCGAAAATGCAATTGACTGTATAAAGCATGTACTACAAATAAACACACACACACACCCACAAACACTCACACACATATACGCATAATATAAGTATAGATTACACACTCAACTCATCAGCGCACTTAACACTCGGCACATTTACGCTTTTCAGTTTTTCCACTTTTCTGCTTTTTACATTCTTCTAATTAAAAGCTGTCCGAAAGAGAGAGAAATTGAGCTGCAGTTTACGGTTACCCTTTAGTTTGTTAGTAGTTTATGCTGTTGTTTAATTTAATTATCTTTTATCATAATATATTATTATGTATTTTATTAATTAATAATTATTGCAGTACAAATGTATGTTGAAATCACTTTTAAATATTTTTTTCAAGATATTATTTAATTAGTCTTTTAGTTATTATTTTCATTATTTTTATTATTCTTATTATTTTTTTTAATATTATTATTATTATTATTTTTTTTTGTTTAATTTTATTTGTTTATTTATTCAATTGTAATTTATTAATATAATTTTATTTTGTTTAGTTTAAATTTATTTTATGAAATATTAATTAAAATAATATATTAATATCTTACAAAAATTTTAAAATTCATTTGATTTGAATCAAAATATTTTTTTGTTATTTTTATTATTATGTGTTTTTTATAATTTTATTATTTTATTATATTTTTAAATTTATTGTTAATTAATATGTTAATAATTTTATATTAGCTAAAACTAGATTTTTTTTTTGTATTTTAATATTATTATTTTTTTTTTTTTGTATTTTTATATATATTTTTATTTTTTTCATTTTGTTACCATTATTATTTTCATTTTTTTTTTTAATCAAAAATAACTAGAAAAGTATTGATCAATTTATAAAAATCCTATTCATATTTACAGGGTATACTTTCAATTTAAACATAAAGCAAACTTTATACTTATTATTATAAATATTTGACATTTATGAAGGCAAAAGATGAACAAATAAATATCACAATTTGTGCTGATGCTTTGAGCATATATATATATATATATATATATATATATGTAGGACATTGCTGTACTTTATGATTGTGTTGCCTATTAAGTGCATAATTTCATGTATTAACAAAATTGCAAATATTTTTTTCCTTATAGCGCGTTGCAGCCAAATTGTCATTAATCATTTAATTGTTTTTAGACTTTTGCACCTGGATAATTTCCCAGCAGTAGAAAAGTCAAAGGGATGGCCAAGGTTGGGGGGAAAGCATACAAAAGGTAATACAGGGTCTCTGAGCAGCTGCTATAGTTGTATGCGTACACAATATTTATTATTTATTGCAACAACAACGACAGGTGCAACAGCAACAACAATAACAACAACAACAACAGTAACAAAACTGTCTCCGCCTGTATTATTTTACAGGACATGCGAGCGAAGTGAAGCGTTTTTTGTATACATTTTGCAGTATCGCTGATAATGGGAAGCGCGTTATAACTTTTAATTTTAATTTAAAATGCATTTTCGACGACACTGCACCGTGCAAAATGCATTTCACCTCCACCTCCCGCGCCTCCTGCTGCTCATCTCTCCCACAGTTACGTTGTATACACTGTCTGTGTCTGTGTTTATTCGCGAAATGAGTTTTAAATTAATGTGATTTCTGTTATTTATGAGCGTGCACGGGATAAATGCGTCGTATGCGTAACTTCAAAAATAAAAAAAAAAACACAAAAAAACAGCAAAATAGCAACAACAAGAAGAAGAGGAGTGACCACAAAAAGTGTTTGCCGTCAACGTTCGACACAACATTTAGGCCAAATCGTTGGCCAAATACAATAAAAGCGGGCAACAGGCAAACAGAAAGCTGAAAACAGAAAACAAAACAACGCGCATAACAAATTTAAATTGTGTCTCACACATAAACACACACACATACACATGCTACACACACACACAGACACACACATAGATACATGCACTTGCAACACACTCATTTGAGTTTTAAACTCATAAAATATGCAATAAATTTACTGTGGACTGCAAAGTGCAATTGAGGCCTTAGTCAGTGGCAAGCCAAAAGGGCAACGGGCATTGGGCATCGGGTTACTAACCACACCTGTGCGTTTGCTTAACCTATACTCTATAGTATATATGGTAAACGGCAAATGTCTCCTTGTTCCCCTCCCTTGCAACGCTGCTGCTGCTGTAAGCCAAACTCATTTGAAATTCTAATTGTTTTCCAAATTCATCAATCGCTTTTAGTTCTCTTTCAGTTACGCCCATACCTCCCTCTGCTGCTGCAGCTGCTGTTGTTGCTGTTATTGCTGCTGGCAATTGATTTAAGTGTTAGTCATGTTTATTTGTTGCTATTCTTCTTCTTCTTTCGTTCTCTTTCTGTTGTTGTTGTTGTTGTTGTTTCGCTTTGCTCTCGTTTTATTTTGTTTCGATTGAAATTGATAATAAATTGTTGCTGTCAATAATTTTAATACCATGTGTCTATCACACACATTGTAAGCCACGCCTATATTTAACCACGCCTACCCACCACTTCTCTCTTCCTCGATGTTCAAGCTAAATCAAACAATTGCTGCTTTGCTTTTTTTTTGTTTGTTTGTTTTCTGTTTTGTTTTTTATTCCCCTGATTGATACGTATGATTGGTTTTTGGCGCTGAAATATTGCCACATGCCACAAAGCGCATCACACGATACACCAGCACACTTGACAATCATATTTAATGTGACAGTATGAAAGATGTGATATACATTTTTATTAATTTTTCGGTAACAAAATTTTAGCTATATTTATTTTTTTTTAAGCTATAATTAGCTATATGTATAAACTGCTTAGTTAGCATTGTCTACCGACCTTCATCTACTGCCTATTGTCATTGTTTATCACTTCCTCTTGCTTTACTTTTCAATATTCTCAGCTCAAAGTTTCATTGAAATCTTTGCCAAAATCTTAAGTTTCGTTGCATAATTTCAGGCGCAATTGAAGCAGCAGTCATGTCACGCATTGTTAAACATCTGCCGGATGATGGTAAGAGACTGAGACTTTCATATTCATGCAGCAAGGTAGCAGCAGCAAAGTAGTAGAACAGTGAATCGTCAAGCATTTTAATCGCAGTGCGAATATAGAAGGTGAATACTTAGTGAATATTGAATAAAATAAGTGCGTGAATGCAAGCTGCTTCTGCTGTTGCCTGTGGCATTGATGTTGCTTCTTGGTCACGCCCCATCGATATAAGGCCGATAATAAATCAAGCTCCGTCGGCTCTACGGCTCTACCAATGCGGACATTTCCGTTTCCGTTGCGCTGTGTCATGCTCATGAGGTATGTGGTGGGGCAACAAGCAGCAAAACGCAAGCGTGGGTGGCAAGCTTAAACAATGCTGTAATGCTACCATTGCCATTGTCGAAAACTTCAAAAAGCGAAGTCAACATTTAGCGGACCATTTGACGCTGCCGCCTTCGCCTCTGGTCTCAAACTCATCCGCCATTCGCCTTGACTTTGCCACGCCTCACACTTTTCCCGCTGGCTTTGAGGAGCTGCTTCAATCAAGTTGAATAAGCAACCGGCCAAGCATTGAAATTTGATGAAGTCAACACGCATTAGCATTACGTCTGCCGCTCTAACTTTTCTAACTGCTTATGTGTATTTGTGTGTCTAAGTTTGTGTGTTTCTGTGCGTATGTGCGTGTGGGCAAAGGCAAAGCTAAAAAAATCTCTTATTTATAATCACTTACATCCGACTGGCAAATCGATTGGAACGGCACCAAAAAAGCAGAAAAAAAAGAAAAGCAAGAAAACGCCTCAGGTCAAAGAAAAAGGCAAAAAAGAAATAAGGGCAAAAAACACACACACACACACACACAAAGACATTATATACCCTGTAAGTGAAATGACAGCGAAGAGAGTGCAGCAGCGTGGGGTATGCTTCGGACAAAGCAAGTATTAAGAACTGTCATTTGACAGTTAATGTCAAAGCATTCTTTGAGATAAATTAATGAAATTTTTGCTTGTTTTTTTTTTTTTTTTTTGTATTGCATTGAAAACTATAAAATACAAAATAAGTTGAAGCTTAACAATGATATGCGAGATGATATCATATATATGATATATGATATAATACTTGAGATGATATTTCATTTTTTCTTTTCCATTTTTTTTACACATCTTTAACACAATATGCCTTTTCCTTGTTGCTTCGGGGGCGTGTCCAAGAGCTGGGATGGGGCGTAAAATTATATGGCGGTTTAATTTGCGTGTGGCCCGCTTTGAGCTGCGACACATTTAATGATGCGTATACGCAATGTTGACCCATGAAAATGGTAAAGAACAAGCAGCAATGGGAGAGAGAGGGGGCCGATGGCGTAGGAAAGAGCTGCCAAGGTCTCCCGTTGCATATCAAATTAATGGAGCTTAAAAACAGTGTGTGTGCGTGCCACGTGGCAGCGACAATAATTAAAACTGTTGCAACGTCAGTAGAAAAAAAATGCAAGTAAGAAGAAGAATGCGAAGCAGAGCAAGGCGTAGACGAGAAGAAAAGAGAAGAACAAGTTGAAGCTGCAAGTTGAAGTTGAAACTGACGCCAAGGCGAAAAAGGCAAATAATCGCTTATAACAAAGTTGTCTTTGGCAGCTTTCAACACACACACACACACACACTCTCAGCCTTGCAACTAACTTTATGCAATTATGTTAATAACAATAAAGTGCCACGCCCAGACATGCTGGCGCCCAATTTAAAAATTCTTGTGCGCAAAAGACGAAACTTTCTTACTTTTTTTTTTTTATTTTTCGAGAGTAAGAATGGCGACAAATTCTGAGTGCATTATTTAGGCAGCAGCAGCACCACCACCAAGGGGGCGGGGTAAGTGTCTTTGGGGGTGGAGTGGGCGTTTCAGAGTGTTTATTTTAGGTTGCCTTTAACGCATTTAATGAAATAATTGCCAGAGACAGCTAAAAAAAAGAAAAGATTGCAACAAAACTTTTTGCAGCAGTATAATTTATAAAGTAATCGCAGTTTATATACAACATTCCACTTTATGTGTGTGTGGCATGTGAAGCAGTGCAGCAGCAACTACTATTCAATTTGCAAAAATGTTCACACCAAAAATTTTTGAGAATTTTCTTTTTTCGTAATTTCAACATTGAGCCGAGCGAGGGCCGAGCTAAGCTTAATTGCAGCATAAACTTGGCCTTTATTGGCAAGTCCGATAAACTTGAGTCTTGTAATAGAGACGGAGAGAGAGAGGAGAGAGGGAGAGAGAGAGAGAGAGAAAGGGAGAAAGAGAATATGTGGAGGACCGTTGGAAATTCCTAATAAATTGCAGCATTATACAAAAGCTAAGAAATATATATGGTTGAGCACTGGACGGCTTAAGGCAAAGGGGGCGTGGCTGTCTTACATATGCATTACATGTGTAATTTGTGAAGAGTATGTAACGAAATTAGAACTTTTCTTGCAGCCAGCACAAAAACTTCTATGCGTCTGTTTGTCTGTGTGTGTATTTTGAGAGTGTGTGTGTGTGTGTATTTGGAAAATCTGTAGAAAAGGAAATGAACTGCCAGAGAACTAAACTGAAGGCATCTTTTGCTTGCTTGCTCTAAGTATGTGTGTGTGTATGTGTGTTTGAGGCAGATTAACTTGTAGCAGCAAACGGCAATGGTGGCAAGTACAAACATTGCATGTAACATAGCAAAATGTAGAAAGACGTTAGAATAGCGCGGCATACGGCATGCGGCATGCCAGCAACTTTCGCCCTTAAAATGCAGTTGAAGAAATTGAAAAAGTTTCCGTTTTTTTGCTGCTTGCTGCATAATGCAAAGTTCATGCGAGTTACGGTCTATCTGTCCGTCCGTCCGTCCGTCCGTCCGTCTTTTCGTCTGGCATTCTAACTGTCTCTGGTAAGTCTTATATAGTGCTGCTGTGTGCATTGAGGCATGCAACGGCCACGCCATGGCTATGACTATGACTATAGCTATGATTCTGCCTCAGGCACTTGGCCCTGGCTCTGGTTCTGGCTCATTCTAAGGTTGCAGCAGCAAAAGAAATTGCTAAAAAAAAATAGCGTAAAGTACACACACAAACACAGAAACATTACATACGCCCCCAACATATGTACTTTATATGCCACGCCCACTGGCCAACATGTGTTGCTCAACGCCTTTTACTTAAATTACACAACTTGACTCTTATAAAATTCAAATTAACTGCTTGCTTACGCCATGTGTGTTGTGTGAGTGTGTATATGTGTGTTCGTGTGTCTTTTGCTGCAAAAAGTTGAAAAATGAAAACAAATCTTAATTAAAAATTATTCTTGACGTTTTTTCGCTTTTTCTTTTGTACACAAAACTTTTTTTTTGTCTTTTTCATCATCTACTTCTACTTCTACTTAATTTTTTATTTTTTTTTTAAATAGATTTCTTTTCTCTATTCACAAAGACAATTAGTGTGTTGCAACTTCAACAAGTGTTGCAAGAAAATGCTGTGAAAATTGTTTAAACTTTATGCGTTCAAATTGTATAAATCGAGTTTCAAGTTTAATTTCACAGAACTTGAAGAAGTTTTTTTCTTTTTTTTAAATTTTCTTTTTGCAAAGATTGCAGAAGTTGAAATGAGAAGAGAAAAGGAAAAGAGAAGAAAAAAAAAAAAAACAATGAAGACTTAAAGGAAATATATGAAATATATGAGCGAAAGTGTAGGCAAAGACTGTGCAAAAAGTTTAAAGTATTGAGAATTGAGAATTCGAGATATGCATTTGATTTCTATTAATCAATTTTTACTTATTTATTTTTCTCTTGTCTTTACTTTACAATCAGTTTAGTTTGATTTTCTATATTATCTTTTCATTTCCATACGTTTGGAGTTTGGAAAAATTTAAAGATAATGAGAATTTGACAAAAGTTTAAAGTATTGACAATCATGAATTCATTTGTCTCTTGTCTTCTCTGCTTAAATGCTGAATTATCTGCTCATCACAAAAGCTTGAGACACAAGTTCGTTTCATTCCATAATTTAAACTTCTCTCTCCCTTCTCTCTCCATTTTTCTATTCCCTTCAATCACTTAAGTACTGTGTATTAGTTTGTCATCTCTTTCTCTTTCTCTTTCGGTATATCTATCTTTTCTGCACATTTTGCCACAACTCTTTTCTGCTTCATTTAGTCTAATTATCGCAACTTAATTTCATGCTATCGATAACATTTTCGTCACATTTATTCCCGCTAAACAGTTCAACGTTTTCCTTTAGTACAAAGCATCAACAACAAAAGGGCGACAGTGACAGTAAATTTCCACTTGAAATGCTTCAATTGATGAGAGAAACGTGGCAAATGCCAAAGTATTAAAACCGCCTAAATAATAATAAAAGTCTTGCGAACGGTAATGCCAACGACTTCCGATTTGATTAGGCGCATAAAATTATCGTCTAAAGCTTTTTGCTCATAATTTGCAGACGGCACACAAAAATATATACAGAGAGAGAGAGAGAGAGAGAGAGAGAGAGAGAGAGAGAGAAAGAGAGACACTAATATCAAAAAGTACACGTGAGTCTAGCAGTAACTGAAGCTGCGACTTATCGATTAGCTTAAATTATACGAAAAAACAGGACAAAAACTTGTCACTTAATCCGCACTTTAATCAACTGACAAAGCTAAGCTAAGCTGAGCTGAGTAGAGTTGAGCTTTAAGCCTCACTTCGCGCTCATCGCGTTTCAAGCACGTAAGCTTCAAAAGTTGCAAAACATTTACGTTTGTGTGTGCATGTATGCGTTTGTGTGTGTGTGTGTGTGTGTGTGACAGCAAAAGTTTCATTTAACTTTGTTACGCAGTTTCGTCTTCTTTTATTTTGTTCTTCGTTCGCTTTTCATTGCTTGCATTTTCTGCTACTTTTATTATTATTATTACGAACGTTGTTAACCCCTTGTTGGCCCCATTTGAAAAGTGCAACCAAAAAGTTTTTGCTTTTGCCACACGCACATTGCATGCAAATAAACATTCAATATACAAGTTGTAAGGACAACACTCACATACACACACAAACACATGCATGCTATGACATGTCGCGGCGTTGCAGGATAAAGTTTTGCTTTTGTCTCTTTTGCTAAAGTTCTTCCTCATTGTCTGCTGCTTCTTCTTCTTCTTGTTCATCGTCTATTTGATTTTCTTTGGCTTTTCAATTGCTTTCTATCACTGCATTTTGATTTTCTTCTTCAATGAGTTGCTCAATTGTTTGCCGCATGTTGCAAGTTGCACTAGCACGAGTCGTTTACTTTTATTACATTGTCGTGCGGTTGGAGCTTGGAACAACCTCTCGAATAACTCTGCTTCTTCATATTTGCAACTAACGTTGAACCAAAAAAATATATATATATATAACCACGTAAGTTCAAGTGTCATGTCACACACACACAACAGTTGCAACACAGCAAGTAGTTGTAGCTGATTAGACAGTGAAATGTTGCATACAACTAAATAATACTACACGTTCAATCTTTGCCTTTACCCAGAGTCTCGTAGTCCACAGTCTCACATTCTCGCAGTCTCTCTAATGAGACTTTATATGGTTTTCACTTTGGCCAATTAGCCAGAAAATTATGGCAACTATTCAAAAGCTTAAGACGTGTCTTAGCAACTAGCTTAGTGGCACTGCCATCTGCCCCTGGCCCTTAGCGTACACGCTAGCACGTAGAATTCCTGGTAAAAACAACAACAACAATAATAATAATAATAATGAACGAAACTTGTCATAAAACGAGACAAATTTAAACTGAATTGAATTCGAAAGACAAAAGTTGCGTATTTGAACGCAACTAATTAAAATTTTAATTGCGGCTACTAAATAAAAGCTCATTAAAAATAAAGTGAGAAAAATAAAGCCGAATTTCGACTAGTAATTAAAATAAATAAAGGCATGCTCGACTACTAGATACTTCATTTGAAATGTAACGAATATTTACTGAATCGCATTATGATCAGCTAATTGAATTGAGTATGTTCGACTAACTAATACCCTGTAGCGTGTTTCATGATATCGTATATTTTTAATATATTAATTTTGGACAGGAGATTGTAACGTCCCTTTAGGATGCGTAACGGACCTATCAAAATATATATATTCTTCATCAGCGTCGACGGGAGAATCCAAATATAAATGTCCGTCCGTCCGTCTGTTTCCATCCAAAATAGTCTCTCAGTCTCAATGTCTCAATAGTCTCAATGAAACTTGGTATACATACTCCCTATGCCCACAAGCTGTGAATAAGTCGGATCCGGCCAGATCGGACGACTATATCATATAGCTGCTACAGAAACGATCGGTCCAAAATAGTGTTTTTCCTCTGTTTCTTTTTAACCTATTCGGCAGAAACTTCAACTTATGTTTACTGCGGACATACGCGTCTTATATAAATTTGGTCTAAATCGGACCACTATATCATCTAGCTGCCATAGGAACACTTAGCCGAAAATTGAGTTTTTCTATGAACATTTTTCTTCTAATACTGCAAGGGTATAAAGTTTTCGTTCCATCGAAGATTACTTTGCTTTCTTGTTTTTATTTATTTTTTTTTCTAATCTTATTTTATATTAATTTTTATTTTTATTTTTTTTTTTTCATATATTAATTTTCATTTTAATTGCTTCAAAGCTATGCAAATAATTTTTTTATTAGCACAAACTAAAAATTTGATTTTTCTACCCTTACATTTCTATTTGTCAAGGGTTTGTAAACGCCCCAGCTTACCACCGTCTTATGTTAATGTTAATGTTAATAACATTACTATGCTAAGTATTATGTTACTTACGGTACTATGTTAATTACACTATTATATATTTACAATGCCTGATTTACAAGCCTGCTACAGATATAAGGCTCAATTACAAAGTTATCAGTATGAAACTTGGGACAAGCCTGTATATATAGATATATACTATATATGTATATATTATGTATATATTTACCTGCTCGGTTTCTAATGGATTCCTTCTTGCCATGGTCGGATTCTGCAATTATAAATAATTATTTTTAAAATAACTCAAATACTTGAGCTGTAAGTTGAATTGCAGGAAGAGGAAGAGCAAGAGGAAGAGGAAATAGAGTAGACTAAGTAAAGAAAGGGAGTTTTCTATCATTTTATTATAGCATTATAACATAATACTATATCAAGTCTCTGGCATTTCAGCATTTTGCATAAAATAAATAAATACATACATACATATACATATATCTAAAAATATTTATGTATATATTACGCCCGACTTCATTGCTCTGCCACAAGCGGTGGCAACAAATGTACATTTTCTTTCCACCTTATTGGCTTTGCTTTTGGCTTATACTAGTTGCAAAAAGTTATTTTGCCTGCGGCTGTTTTCTACGTCGTCGACTTCGACGTCGTCATCGGCGTTGTTGTCGTTGTCGTCGCTGTCGTTGGCATTCACCGCTGCCTATGGAAACTACTTGTAAAATTGTATTCAGAGCTTTTCGTATAATACCATGTCATGCCACTGCCAGTGCCACAGCTACAGCCATTGCAACTGCAACTGCAATACGCGACCTTCGGTTGGGCTCTGTGAGAAACTGTGCACCTTGCAGCAAATCGAAAGAGACAGATATAATACAAAGCTGAAAGCGTAGAATGGAAGAGTGAGAGTGAGAAAGAGAGAGTGGAAGAGAGAGAGAGAGGCGAATAATGTTACAGTAGTGCTGCTCGGTTTGGCATTCACAATGAGGACGGAAAATTCAGCTCCCTTCTCCCATTTTTGTTTTTTCGCTTTCTCTCTCTTTTTTTCTCTGTCTCTCTCTCGTTCTGACTCTCTTCACCCCTTTGGAAAATGAGCATAAGACACAACGTAGCGAAATTTTTATGCAATTTTGCCACGGCAAATGCCAAGGAAAATTGCGACGACAGCGGCTTAAAATTTAAATCGCCACAAATTGAAATTGAAAATCAGAAAAAAAAATAAAATGAAAAAAGCAAAAAAACAAGAAGATGAAAAAAACGCCTGTCCAACTAACTTTTCTTGAAAAGCTTATAAAAAGCAATATCTATTATTAAGCGAGTATTTACATAACGCACTGCACAGGTTGAAGAGAATAAGAAAATCAATAGAATTTGCTTGTAGTTTTATTAAATAATTAAATTAAACTTACCTGCAAAAATGTTCAACTTTTCCATTTAATAGTTTCCAAATAAAGTTAAGATCTGTAATGTCAAAGAAAGAAATATGGTATAATATAATATTTAATACAGAATCATAAAAACATATAAATGAAGCTTAAATTTAATAATCAATTATAAAGAAATATTAAGATATTTTTCATTCTGTTTATTGATTATGGACAGAACATTTCAAATGAGCGCACACCAATTAATATATATATTCTTGATCACTTTCTGTTTCTCAATTTAGAAGCTATTTTTATATAATTTATATGGGGAAATGGGAAATCGAAAATTGATTGAAACTTACATGATTTAAATTAAATATAAAAGTAAAGTTTGATTAAAATCAGACAACTATTAAATATAATTATAATATATGGTATAAATATAATAAAGCCATAGAAAAATCTTTGTTGAATCTTTCAAAAATACTCAATCTGAAGTCTTTGTTTTGTGATTATAAATTAACTTAAAATAATTAAATATTTTCTTGTCAAAGACGTTAATATTTTATTTACATTTATTTCAAAATTTATTTATTTTTATCAAATATTTTTCAGCATTTTTATACTCGGTGCCCAAGAGTATATTGGGTTAGTGACAAGAGCAAATGTATGTAACACCCATAAGGAGGCGTGGCCGACCCCATAAAGTATATATATTCTGACTCAGGATCAACAGCCGAGTCGATTGGAGCATGTCCGTCTGTCCGTCTGTCCGTCTGTACGTCCGTATGAACACACAGATCTCGGAGACTATAGACTAGAGACTTCATTTTTTTTGCAAAGTGTGTGTAGTGTTTGCAGGCAGATCAAGTTTATTTTGGATTTTTCCCACGCCCCCCTCCGCCTTCACAAATCGATAAATCCCAGCCAAGCTACAGGACTGAATTTTGGTACAAAGTCAGAATATGTTTATCTGGACGTTGTGTACAGATCGGATAATAAACATGGAAGTTATACACATTTCAAATTCCAAAAGTTGAGAGGCGTCTCTATAGCTTACGCTTGCTTGCTGTTCTCACCCCACACACGGCAACATTTACTCAGTGTTTCTAACACTTGTGAAGCGCGTGGCTCAGTGGTTAGAGGGTTGAACTCGCGTGCATGAGGTCCGCGGTTCGATTCTCGAGACAATTTTTTTTTTAAATTTTTTTTTTTAAATTAACTTAATATTGGCGAGTGCGCAGCACGAGCTAAATAAATATATAATATAACTTTGGGCACCTAGTATTATATAGTCGAGCACACTCGACTATAACTTTCTTACTTGTTATATTTGTATTTAATTATTATTTTATTTTATTTTATTTTATGTTTTTTTTTTTTCTTTTTACTATTTTTAGTTTTCTTTTTTTTCTGTTTTCCGTCTACGATTTTTTCACTTTCAAATCTATAATCAAATTGCCAGCTCTGTTCTCTGAACGTTCTGCCACTCTCCTCTTTTCCTTTGCCATTATCTTCATTTTATTTTATTTTCTACCAAAAAAAATTTGTAACAAAATTGTTGTCAGCTTCTGTTTGGTCGTTGTTGCTGACGTTGACGCTGTCGTTTCTTGTGCTTCTGTTTTCTGTTTTGGGGCCTTGTGTCAATTTGAGCACATTTGTTGCTTGATTTGCGCGTGCTCGCATTTTGCATAACAATTGCAGGCAGCACTACCACGCCCATTCTGTCAACTGCCTCTGGGAATGTCGTTCGGGGCACAATTGATTTAAATGTTTGCGCACATGTTTCCAGCGTGCAATAAAAGTATAAAAAAACGAAAAATAAAAATGAAGAGAACAAAAAAATGGAAAAAGGAAGATGGAAAAAGGAAAAAGGAAAAAGGAGAAAGAAATGTTGCCCCAGCGCGAAATGCACGGGAAAATTGCAACAAGCGAAAAGAATTCACGTAATAATATGCAAGGGGCGAGCAGGAGTGGCAGCAGCAACAAGAGGCTACACCAAAGGGGGAGTGTGGCAGGCACCATCAATGTGCAGTGGAAAAAGTAGAAGGAGAAGAATGCGCTACAATTGTCGCAGCATGTTCACTGGGGCAGGGCGTCAACAACATTTTTCCAACTCAATTACCAGGCAGCTGCGACGTGTGCAACGTGCAACATTGCAACAGAGCAAATCTCAAGCGGCTGCAGTAGCTTCTGTTGCAAGCAAAATAAACTCAAATATTGACAGGCGACATTAGCGTTTTAGTTGGGCGTGGCATGGGGGCATGTGGCATGGTATACGATGCATGTCGACAGAAGAAACTACTTTAAGCAAGAAAGCAAATTTAAAGCTTGACTGCAGTTATATTTGAAATCACAAGCTGTGGCAAGGAATGTGGCACGTGCAAGCTGATGTTGCCTCTACTGTTGCTGCTATTTATATTTGCCTGCCACAAACAGACAGAAAGCATGACAGGCATGACAAACACACAAACTCATACGCAGACGTTGCAACACCTTGTACTAATAAATAAACAAAAGCAACTGTCGGGAGCAGCAGCAGCTCGAGATGAGCGACTGCTTGCACCAAACCTCCCAAAACTGCCACGCCCACTGTCAGTGGCTAATCACTCATATAAATAAAGCAAAGCTGTGTGTTCTAGTATGTGTGGGAGTGTCAGTTGTGTATGTGTGTGTATCTCTATGTGAGATTGTGTTGCATTTTTTCAGGTAACTCTGACAAACAATGCGGCATTTCAAATGTTGTTGTTGTTGCGCCTGTGCCTCTTGTTGCCTGCCGCTTACGCTGCATATTTGGCATATGTAAATTATGCCAGTGCCAAGTCAGCCACTTAACTCAGTATGTAACTCAGCCACAAGCACCGAGCACCAAGTCCTACTCACTTTCCTCCGTCGCCCTCGTCCTTATGCCTGTTTTTCCATTTCTATCCATCAACGTCGTCAGAGAACTTGCATCGTGTGCAACTCTTGCAGCTGATTACAAAAGTCAACTCTAGTGCCGGTCACCCCCTCTCTCTCTCTCTTTCTCTACATCTCTTTACTTCCTCTCTCTCCCCTCACTCTCTCTCCCTTTGCATTCAGTTTTCTCTATTTATCTCTTTGCTCGAGTTTCTTTTTTTTTTTTTTTTGATATTCTTCTTGCTTACTGCAAGTTGGCTATACTCTTCTTGCCGCATAAATTTATTCAAAATTGCATTCATAAAGCTTGGCAAAATTTATGCTTCAATTTCGTACCAAAAATTCAGTGAATTCAAATCAATTTATTCTATAGCTATGGATAGTATATAAATATTATATACATACGATATATGATCCTAAAGAGATCAAACAGAGCAGACAGGAAATCTCTTATTCCAATTTGAAATTTCATCATAAATATTTATTATATTATTTATATTTATATTTATATTTATACCATATATAATAAATATATTTATTTATATATATATTTAAAAAATATTTTAGAAATCTTAAAAATGTTAATTTTTTTTTATTTGCTAATTTTTAAAATTCTTAAGAACTTTTTCTTGACTTTAAATATTTTAAAATTATTAATAATTTTTTTTAATTATTAAAACTATTTTTAAATTATTATTAATTTAAGTTTTTAAAAATATTTTAAAATTATTAAATATTGTTTTAACTTTTAAAATTATTGAACAATTCGGAACAATTTTATTTAAAATTTTGAAAATTTTTATTTATTTATTATTTATTAAATATATTTGAGAGTAACTATTAGTCGAATATTATATTTATTGCTGCTATCAAGCATGTTTATTCTTGTTGTTTTTGTTTTTTTGCACTCGAGTAAGCAAATACTTTATTAAAACTCTGTTTGGGGCAAATGTAAATCATGCATATATATTTACTATATATACATAAATATGTGCTTGTGCGTGGGCCGATGGCTTGAGGCGTGGCTAATGAGCAGATCTTGCTATGTATGTGTGTATCTGTGTGTCGCTGTCTTGCTTGCAGTTGTTTTAATTTTGGTTTACGGTTCAAGTGTTTGGCTTGAGCCGTAAGTTAAATATATACACAGACATCGTGACGTATGCGCAATGTTTGCACAGGCTGCACACGAGATGAAAAGCAAGACAGCGTAAGAGTGAGATAGAATAAGAGAGAGAATAAGAGAAAGACAGCTTGGTAATTGATATGAAGACTAATAGTATTACGAGATGTTTGCCCAAGGCAAGAGATGAAGCACACACACACACATTGCTGCTGGGTGCTACATGAGCTGCTTGGACAGCAAAAATTGCTTGCATCTGCTGTAAAATTCGTTAAGGACATGCTAGGACAATTGAAATATTGACTCGAGTGTTGTCACTTTATGTATCTCTTTCTCTCTCTCTCTCTCTCTTGCTCTCATAACACATAACTCTTATCTCTTGTTTTCTGTTTCGTTTAGCTTTTTTTCTTTCTTCTTTCTTTTGATCACCTTTTTGGCTTTTTTTCAACACCTTTTATCAGCATGACAAACAATAATTTGCTGTCAATTGCAGCTGCTTTTACTCTTCCTTTCTTTCTCTTTCTCTTTATCTCCGTCTTTGTCTCTCTTATTACTCACACGCTTTAATTCGTACATTTTCGCGCCTGTATCGCGTCATTCGACTGTCAACATTTTGAATCATTCACTTGACTTGACGTCAATCAGTTTGAAGTTGAACAGAAAGTATGAGAAAACGTAAGCATATATGCTGAATAGTTGCACGACTACAAAATACCCTTACTATATACCCTCTATATAAATATGCATACATATATAACTGAGCTAACATATCTATGGCTTTGCCTGCTACTCTTTGACTTCCACATCTTACACTCACTGCGCTTAGAGGGTATAAAAATCAAAAGTAGACAGACTAAAGACTTAAATATTCATATTGCCTGACTGTGTTCTGTCTGTCTGTCCTTCCGTCCCTTTGTCTGTCTGTCAATTTCTGAGTGTCTCTCTATCTATCTTTTACTTGTATCGAGCAGACTATCGCATTGTCTATCTGCTTCGCCTGTCTGTCGCGCCACAGACAGTGAGTGTGAAAGAGAGACGGTGAAATAGCTCTATACATGTATATATATATATATATATGTATTTGTAGAGAGAGAAGAACATTGCAGTCATGTGTCAAACTCTGATGTCGACTTCTGACATAATATTGACAGCTAAACAAATCCAATTATGCCCAACTCCTAAAACTGAAACTGAAACAGCAACAGAAACTGAAATCGAAGCGCCTCGTTTTAGCTAGCAAAACTTACGAAATATGCTAAATGCTGACCATGTTATAGATATGTATGATGATGGCTGTATGTGCTTGTGTGAGTATCTGTGTGTGTGCCTGTGTGTGTATCTGTGTGTGTGTGTGTAGTTTGAGTGTATGTTAGCTTTAACCTCTTGCGTGTCTGTGCTCGTTCAAGCGCTTTAAACGTTTTCCCCAATCTGCTGACCAGTGTCTGATGCAGCAAGAGTCGCAGGATACGCAGGATATGAGCTGAATACAGCAGCACAGTAGTATACTATACCAAAAGCTGATACTGCTACTGCTGCTAACTGCTAGATGCTGCTGCTGCTCCTGCTGCTCTTGCTGCTGTTGCTGCCATGCACAACAATATTTCAATATTCCGATATGCTGCTAGCTGATTGTTCTTCATGTTGTAGTTCGTGTCGTTTTCCTTGTTGTTGTTGTTTCTGTTCTTGTTGTTGTTGTTGTTGTTTTTGTGGCGCCAGTAAATTGCGTAGGTGTGCAATTGAATTATTGCAGTCAATGCACACATTCACACTGCACTGTGGTCTCCACTCGCTTCTCACCATCAGCTCAGTTGAGCTCAGCACTTGCAGCTTCTGCTATCATAAATATGAAATTTTGAGCCTGCCTTCAGTGTGCTTGCACTTGCAGTATGCATTTGAACACACACCTCACACACACACATACACCTTATCAACAGCAGCATGCAGCATGCTGCTTCTCTCTTCCATGTGCTGCTTTTACTGCCAATGCCAACAAGCATTTTACGGTTTATTTTTGGGGCATTGAATGCAAATATTGGCATAAATTTTGGCTCTTGCGGTTGGCACGACTAGGCGCACTGTGCTTGTGGGCGTGGCAGGCGGCAGTACACCCAAAATTGCAGCTATAGCCCCTCAAAAAGCCTGGCCAATTTTCATTTGGCTTTTGGCACACACAAACACACACACACACACAGAGTAAGAGTGAGAGAGAGAGGTGAGGAAGTGAGAGAGTACGTTGCACGCTTGACTGCATTGTTTGCCAACTGACAGAATGCACTTTGGATTTTGGTTTTTGGATTTAAAATTTTGGCATTTTGGTTTTCGACCCTCGTACAAATCAATAGGACATGCGAAATTTGCCTGGCCTTGCTTTGCTTCGGCTTGCCGCCTTGTGCCTCGTTGTTGTGGCAAAACAACAATAGAAACAGAAATTTAATAAAAACAACTAAATTTATTATCAAACAACAGCAGGTAAGGCAGTAGCAGCAGCAGCAAAAGGAGAAGGAGAAGCATAAAATAAGAGAAAGGGCTTAAGTCTATGTCAGCTCAACTTTAGCTGGACTTTTGGCAGCCTTTAGAGAGTTTTTTTTTAGCATTTTTACACTTAGCTAAAGGAAAAACTCAACCTCAAATAATAAAATATAATATAAAAAGTCTTTTTTAGCTATTACACTCAACAATTCTCGCAGTGTATTAAAATGCCCAAAGGTCCCCTCTACAGCACATGCTAGTGATTTATGTGTTTATTTTTGGTTTTTGCGCATTTATCAACAACAACAACAGCAACAACAATAGCAGAGAGAAAGAATAAGGACGAGAGAGGGAGAGAGAGAAGTACGCAACCAAAAAAAAGGAACTCAACAAACAGACAACAAACCACAATAGCAACAACAACAAAATGACAGATCAGCTTTTTGGTAGTTTCTGGTGGTGAGACAGGGGAACGTCGTTTACTTAGGTTTCCCACAAACGTTTATTTAGTCGGCCCTCCGAAAACTATTTGAATTTCACTCACAAAACACTCAACACACAAAAAACCCAAAAATAAAGCAAGAAATTTAACTGGAAAAACCTTCAATTGGAATCCGATTTCGATTCGTTTCAATTCGATACCAAGCAGCGATTCGTTTGGATTCCATTTGGTTTTGGTTCATAGTAAGCAAAAGGGGTTCAAAGTTCAATTAAGTGAACATTTTGTTGGCATTGTGTTAAGCCTTTGATTGCTATTTAGGCCAAACATATAAATTTACAACGCCCACTATCTGTGTAGGAACACACCCCCCTTTTGGACGCCCTTTTGCCACTAAACTGACCCGAATCAATAAATTAAACAAGCTTTAAACTTTTCTTTTTCTCTCTCTCTCTCTCTTTATCTCTTTTTGGTGTTTTTATATCCTGGCGGAGAGTATATTGGTTAAAGAAAGCATGGCAGTCCCTAAAATATAAAGTATAGCTATATTTTCTTGATCAGCATAATATCCCGCTAATTTAAGTATGAAAGTCCTGATATATGGTGGGTTCAAAATAAAATCTTCAATTTCCAAATCGGACGTACACATCACATATAAACTTTGCGAATAATGGAGAAAAAATAAAAAAAATTCTTATTTGTTCGCTAAGATATCCTGCTGACATTTATAGAAATTGCCAATGTTCAAATTGGATGCATATATCACATCGAAATTTGAGGCACAATGGAGCAAAAATGCAATTTTTTTTTTGTAAAAAATAAAAATTGTTTAAGTCGAGCTGACAAGAGTATTTAAACGTCGGCGAATTCATGATAATATTGCAATTCTGTTTTTATAAAGCTGCTGATGTTAGTCCTGCTGCTATTTTGCGGCACGGGAAATTGGCAAAAACATCGAAAAAGTTTTAACTTTAGTTTTTTGTGCCTAAAAAACTATGCTAATTTCCGACATGGCAGGACACAAATGTCTCTCGTATGTCCTAGCCCTAAAACCGAAATTGTGTTTGTTGTTTGCCTCGAAATTCTATTAAAACCGCATAAATTACAAACTCGATTTACAGCTCACTGTGGCAGTAACTAAGGCCGTGCCTGACACTAAGAATGGGACTGAGACTGAGGCTGAGAGAGGTTGAGACTGAAAGGCGACGAGGCGACAAACGCATTTAAATACATTTTAATTAGCTGCCAAGGCAAAGAGATGATTGCGAAAGCCAAAGGCAAAGAGGACTAAAGAGTCTGCTTTCATTTTTTTTTTTACCATCCCTTCTTTTACTTCTCTTTCCATCTCATTCCACATTCTTCAACATCAGCCTCAAAGTAGACTACAGTTCTTTCAGTATTTTTTTGCTTCGTTCGTTCGTTTTTTTATTCGTTTTTCCGTTCATTTTCCCGCTTTTCATTTGCACAAAAGCTACTTAGACACGACTTTGCCTCAGCAACAACAACGACAACTACAATGGGAAATGAAATGATGAAAGGCATTTGGCTCTGATGTTTAGTTGCAAAACAATTAAGCTGAAAGCAAAGCTGTGTATTCAAGTGAGTGAAGGTGTCTGTGTATCTCTAAGTGTATGTGTGTGTGAAATGAAACTCAATCACATTTGAAGTAGATCAAGTAAAAGACACAGAGAGAGAGAGAGAGAGCAAGAGGAAGAAAGAAAATATTGTTAAATTTGATTGACTAGCTAACGCCCTGTATCTATATCTATATCTATAACTAAAGTTGTACATCCATGCCGTGCAAATCTTAATTCATCTTAGCTTGATTTATAATTTGCTTTCTTAGCTATCAACATTTTTCTCAGTTGTCGTTGAATTAATTAATTCTATCAACTTATCTTGCAATATCTATATTTATTTACTCATCTATTTACCTATTCATCTATTTTAGCATTTGATCTATTAATCTTTTATCTTCTCATTTACATTGTTCCATTTGCCTATTTGTTTCTTCATCTACCATAAGTATTTCAATATGTTTTGTATTTCTACTTTCATCTACTTATCGATTCATTTGTTTAACATTCACCATCAATACTCCACACTCCATGTTCCAGGGTATGCAATGAGTAACAGTTTCATCAAATGACAAACGTTGCGATGCCAGAACATTAGCGTTAATAGTGTGGCATTAATTTCGAGGCGCAACATATAGCTTGCTTTTAGGCGGCCAATTATAGTCAGAGACCTCTATTAATATGCTCCGACATGTGTCTGTCTCCCTCTCTCTCTCTCTCTCCCACCCTTTCTCTCTCTTTCTTTTTCTCTGTCTATCTGTTTCTCTTCTTACTGTTTGTGTGTTGGCATTAAACACATTACGTTTTGGCAGAAGTAGCAGGAGCAGGAGCAAGAGCTGCATGAGAAAGACTGAGAGAAGTAGCCAGTGTTGCGTTATGCTAGAGCCTGAAAAGCCACTTGACAACAACTTGAGGTAATGTTTGTTTGTCAGTTTCTTGATTCACTTCACTTTTTTCCACTGCCCCAGCACCCACACACAGCTCAGTTTGCATAAATAATTCAGTTGAAAGGACGCTTTTAGGCTCACAAAACTGGCGTAGACAAAACTGCTTAAATATGCATAATTACCTGAGACATCAGGAGGCGCCTACTCAAGTTTCACTGAGCTGCTACTGAGCTGCTGTTGCTGTTGCTGCTGCTTATGCTCCATCTCCATCCTTATAATATAGCGCATTCCCCTTTTTTGCATCAAGTTTCAAGCTCGAGTCAAGTCAAGTCAGCCGTGTCGTGCCGGAAGTGTGTGTGCTCCACACAGCCGCATCCCAAGGCACTTGGCATAAATTTCAGTTTCATGTTGCCACCAGTTCCAGTGCCAGTGCCAGAGTCAGGCCAAAAAGTAAACAAGCTGAAATAACAGAAATAACATAAATAACAGTTAGAAGAGACACAACAGGCAAGTGGAGGCGGCGGAGGCACAATAAGTTGAAAGCAGAGATTTTAATGCATGAACAGGGCAACAATTTTGACAAGTACCTCAAAAATGGTTTACATTAAAATAATAGCAAAAATTCTAATCAAATATTAAGCAAATTGTTCCCGCTGGCGAAACATGACGAAAATTTCCATCCCAGGGGTTGATTTTATTTTGTTAGTTAATAAAAAACAAAAAAGGAAACAAAAACCAACAAAAAAAAAAAAAATTGTAGCACGTAGACCGCAAGTAGAAACAGGTTAAATGTAAAAAGCTTTTATTGGTTTAATGTTTTTTTTTTTGGGCCTAAAGGCGAATAAACTAAACCCAAAGATTTAATGGGATTTTTATCAAGACTAATTTATGTAAGTTTCAATTATAGCTAATTAATTTGCGGATTTTTTAGTATCAATTTTCGAGGAATTCAATTAATATATTTACTAAATATTAATTAAATTTATTTAAATATTTAATTAAAAATATTAAAGCTTTAATAATTAAATTGAATTATAAATAGTTTTATAAAAAAATAATAAATAAATAATAAAGTAATTTTCGGGATAATTTTGTATCAATTTTCGAGGAGTAAAATGGAAATAATAATTAAATATTAATTAAGTAAATTAATTAATTAAAATAATTTAAAAAATTGAAGCTTAAATTATTCAATAAAATTATAAATAATTTAAAAAAAAAAAAAATATTAATAAGTAAGAAATATAAATAAAAAATAAATTTTTAAAAACAATCTTTAAGTAAACTCGTAAACTTTTATTTAGCTCAGCATACATCTTTTTAACAGCAACTAATAAAATATTTAACTAATTGTTTACAATATTTCCTACTGCTGCATCCTGTTCTCTTACTTCTCATCCCACTCCTTCTACATCTTCTACATGTACATAGAAGTTCATTGTTGCTCATTAGTTAAATAATAATAAAAAAAATTAATAATAAATATTTGATTTATTCCCCCTACTAGGCTGGAATCACTTTAATATGCTGCTAATGGGGAGAAGAAGCTTAAACCAGCAAGCAACAAAGAGTCAACAAAGCAACAAGGCGGCAACTGGCTTTGCCTTTGGCTTTAGATTTGCCGTGTTACCACAGCGACACGCAACATTGTTACGAGCATGTCACAGTTTGCCCCCTCGACCAACCAAGAGAAAGAGAGAGTGAGAGTCGCGAGAATTGTATCCCTGATATCCACAACATGCCACAATGCTACAATGGCACATTCCGTCGCAGCCATAAATATAATTACAATAATAAAGGAAATATTTACAACAATTGTAAATACCTCGACTCAACTGAAGCACTCAACACGCACGGCCTCAAATTAATAAACTCCAATTGGCAACGCCTCCCTTTGGCTCCCTCATTGCCTCCTCTGCCGCCTTTCCTTTTTCTACTCATCACCACGCAATTCGTTTTTTTTTTTTTTTTTGTTCCCCCTTCGAGCTATGCCTCTTGGCGCCCCTGGCTCGCCTGATTGCCGGCGACGTAGCTTCCTGATGAGCGTGTGAGCTCATAAAGATTTCCTGACTACTCTGAGCCTGCAAGCTGTGCGTGTGATAAAGTGATAATTCTCTAGCTGATAGAATAGTAAGTTATCCTATAAAATATTTGTATAGTATATTACTAGCTGATTCACCAAAAAAAGTTTTCAAATTTCTATATTACTTGCTGATAGCATAAAAATAAAAATATTATACGTTACGTCTATTGAATATACATATGTTTCTATATATGAATATATATATAGCTCTTATGCAAATAGTTGTAGAGATCTATGATCTTATATCTAGTTTTATAGTATATATTGCCTCTGCGATAATGTTAGAGTATCTCTGCGTTTCTAGTACAATTTGCACAAATCTAATGTCAATAATTGCAGGGATCAATAGGCTTTTATCTACGCTTTTGAAAGATTATAACGATTTATAGTATTATTAAAAGGAATTTCAGCAATATTTACAGGATATATACACACATACAGTACAGTATATACATATGTAAGGGTGTGTCGAACTGTGATACTTTAGGCTACATATTTCTTTTAGTGTTACCTCTTCCAATCGTCTCTTTTTCTCTCTCTCTCTCTCTCTCTTTCTCTTTTTTTTGTGCCATTTAGTACTAATAGAACTTTTACCCATGTTAAATGTTAACTGTAACTGCGATTGTAAGTGTAACTGTAACTGTAACAGTAACTGTAAATGTAACTGCGAGTTGACTTCACTATCTGATTACACTGGCACGCCATAATGTCATCATAAATTGTAGTTAGCCGGGTTAAAGACCAGTTGACAGACCCGGTATACGTACTCTGATGTGACATACGCTAAGGCACGTTGCGGGCGTCACGGACTCACTTCAGCCGCAGCCAAATGAAATTTATGATTAAACCAAAAGTTCTTAAATAGAAAAAAAAAAAAAAAAACAGACTGAGTTTGCACTATACATTATAGTCAACTTATACTTAAGTCTTGACTCTGTTATAGTCGAAAAAGGTAAAGCTCTGCTGCGCTCTGCACAATGATTGTCCAAAACTTGCCCAAAAGGCATATGCTAAAGACTGATAGTATGGTAGATAGTAGGGGAAGTGACAGACGAGCTGTGAGTTGTGAGGCATGGGGCATGGGGCATGGGGCATGAGGCATGGGGCACAATGGCGGACGCCGTTTACCGCAGGCCAAAATGCCACACTTAAGTGAATTACAAAAGCAGCTTGGCAAAGCGAAAAGCTTTGCCTAGGCAACGCCATACTAAGAATGAGAGGCCATTCGGCAGGGTGTGACTGTGGCGTGGTAGTGGAGGAAGGTAAAGTCAGAGCCAGTCAACGCGTTGACAGCCACAACAAGCGGCTTAATCGCATTAGTGTGGCAAAAGCAAAAGGTTCCCCAAGCTACTACTACTGCTGCTGCTGCTGCCACAGCCCACTTTTGAAGTGGGGCAAGTGCGAAAACTGATTGTGCGATGGCAGAGCAGGAGTCCTGCTGTTGCTGTTGTTGCTGCTGCTGCTTCTACTGGCACTAAGCTGCTGCGCATTGTACGCGCTCAAACGCTACAACAAAAAAAACAAGGACAAACGCCACACTATTTATACAAAGAAAAGCCAGATGTGGGGCCACAGCACAGCGCAGCACGACGCGACAGGACAAACAGTAGTGCAGTAGTAAAGGACACGGTTCAGGCCTGGGCAATTGCTCTGTGAACTTTTTACTGGCAGCCACCACACACACACACACAAAAAAAAAAAAAAATAATAATAATAATAATAAAAATAATAATAAAAAAAAATAGTATTTATATATTACACAAAAAAATGTCGAGCAAAAAGCAAGAAAATAAAAAAAAAAGCAATTAATCTACGACAAAAAAGGACGAAACGAACAAACGCAAGAAACAAGTTAGCGGGGAGTGCAAGAGCTAGGGCAAAGACAGAGGCAGGGACAGCAGTTGGACAGCTTTTGCTTTGGCAGTCAGGCAGGCAGGCAGGCAGTAGGCAAAAGTGCTTATACTTTGCTTCCTGTGTCCAGCAAATCCAATAACTTATCTTGATTTTATGGTTATTTCAACAAAGGCCGGAAGTTGTAGGTGCAGCGCAGTAGCAACAGCAAAAGGATACGAAGGATATTTAGAGCTAGCTCTTTCTTTCTTTCCTTCTTTCACTTATTATGATACGTAACTGTATATGTGACTGTGTCTATGTCTCTGTGTTTATTTTTGCATTTTGCACTTGACATGTCAAAAAAAAAACCAACAGCAATAAAAAAGCAGCTAAAGGACACTGAACAATGCTTAGGCACACACACTACCACACCCACAGTACAGAGAGAGCATACAAAGTTGCTGCTGCTTTAACTGTCTGTTCAACTGTGCGTCTTTTTATGTGTGTGTGTGTGTGTGTGTGTGTGTCTCTTCAATTGACATATGGTTTCTTTTCAGTATTTGGTTTTGTAAATTTTGCATGAAATATTTTATTACAATTGTCCTACATTGTCGTCCTACTGTCGTCTGTCCTGGCATTGACTGCAGCACTTGTCTCAATTCCCACAATTGCTGCAGGTGATGGATATGTTACTTTTCTCTATCTATCACTCTAACTGACTCTATCTCTCACTCTCTCACTCTCTCTCTCTCTCTCTCTCTCTCTGTCTCTCTTAAACTTATACATTTAAAACAGAAGTCAAGCAGTTTGTAAGCTGACATTATCAAGATTAATTGAAGTCTTTGCGACTGCATAATGTATACATGCATATATAGTAAAATATACATGTTAGTCAGGTGTCCTCTTTCTCTCTCACACATACACACACACACACAAACACACTATTTATATATGCATGTTTTTGCATTTGACATTTATGAGCCGCATAAATCTTGAAGCAACAAAACAGCATTTAAATGCAACATCAGCTTTTCGACTAATTGATTAACAAGCTTTTCATTCCAACATATTTTCCTCATTTTCTCATTTCCCATTTCCCATTTCCCATTTCCCATATCCCATTTCTCATTTCTCATTTACCATTTGCTATTTTCCATTTCCCTTCGTCGTTTTCCAGTCCCTCAAGTATGCAGCACAAAATGCGTGTTAAGCCACGCCCACAGCTTACAGACCATCACATTGCCTAAACCAAAGTGCCATTGACTTAAATGAGCACTAGGCAAGCGGCTGGCTGGGGGAATGTGAAAAGTGTAAAATGTGAAGTGTAAAGTGGAGAGAAAGAAATGCAAGAGAGCGAGTGTAAAGGGAAGGGGGAGGGATACAATTTTCAATTAATATTTAAATTCGGCACCGCCAGAAGTTAATAATAAAATTATTTTGGAAGCAATTACCAGAAAAAGTGAAGTAAAAACAAAAGAATTTCAAGTAGACAAGACTAGCAGATATCCTATAATATCACAACATGAAATAATATGAAATGCAAAAGCATAAGAAATTTAATAATTCATTTTATTGCACAAAAGAAACCAAAACAATTTTAACAGTCTAAGCAACTGTTTTTGGCAGCTCTACAATTTCCAGGGTATGAAAATAGCATAAGACAAAAAAAAAATAAATATCATCAGCTTCCCCAAGCAACGCGTCAATTACAAGCAGTAAAAGTGGCGGGGGGAGAAGAATGTTGCGTGTGTGTGTGCGCGCGGGGAGAAAAAGAGGAGCGTCAAAAGTTTAGTGAGATTGGCACGTTGAAATTTTTTTGCTTCATCTTTCTCCACTTCTTCTTATTCCTCTTCTTCTTGCCCGTCGTTGCCTTCGTCGTGTCTTTTTGGTATTTTGACGCACCCGCAGGAAAACAGCTGCCAAATGCAGAGAAAACAGCAGCTAGAGAAAAACAGACAAAAGATATTGAAATAGAGAGACAGTTAGATACGGAAAAAGAGAGAGCGAGAGAGAGAGAAGAGAGAGAGAGAGAGAGAGGTAGAGATAGAGAGAGAGGGGAGGTGAACAAGATGAACAGACAATGATAATGATATTTCTTTGTTCTGTTTACCACGAGGGGTGCTCAGAATTTATGCGGCAAACGATTTAATTTTTTTCATGATTTCTTCCTCTTTTTTTCATTTTCGCTCTTCTCTGCTTCTTCTCTCTTTGTCATTACATATTCATTAAATTAGAGAAAACTGAATCTGAAGACTGAGACGGAGGCTGAGTCTGAGGCTAACACTGAAATTGAGACAGAGGCTGAGACTTAGTCTCAACTAATCTTAGTTGAGTTTCTATCTCTCTCTGTCTTTCTTTTAATCGCAATCTGTTGAAAGGTGTGTATTTCGCTCTTTCGCAGCATTTATCTCTGTGTATCTAGTTTCGTCTAATTGGTAATCATTTCAGACTTTGTACAGCATCCGTAACAAAAAAAAAAAAATCAGAGCAAAGTTGAAACAAGCTTAAAAACTCGTTTTATTTTTTTTTTATCGTTTTCTGCTTCTTATTTTTTCATTGCTTATTGTTGTTGTTGTTGTTATTTGTATCAAGTCAAGATGACGCCATGTGGCACTTTTGGTTACTGTTTTTGCTTGTTGCCAATTTGAATGGCTGAAATCATTGCACAAATATTTGTTCAACTTAAATGAAATGACATCACAAGCAGCAACAACGATAACAGAGACAACGACAACGAGAAGTTTGTGTCTTGCAAATTGCATCATTGAAAAACAATTTTTTGAAAAATATTTAAACCAAGCAAAGTTCAAGCTGAAGTATTAAAAAATTAAATTTTTAAAAATTTTTAAAAAAATAAAAAAAATTATTTTTATAATTTAGTGAAGCTTAGAATAAAATTAAAATGAATATTAAATATTTACAATAAATAATACATTAAATTTTTACTAAATTTAAATGCATAAAAAAGAGTGAAAATTGCAGGAACAGCAACGGCAGCTGCTGCTGTTATTAACTGTCAATAAATTCTAATAAAATGCAATTAAAGCGCTTCTTCGGTGGCTTTTTAATGTGCGCATTAAAAGTTTTATGTAGCCACAGAACGATGACAACCAGTAACAACAACAAAATGATAAAGGATAAGGCATAAAGTGTAAAGCATTAACAAACACAGCAACAAAACAAAAAAAAAAAAAAAAGAGTGAAAAAAAACCACATGCGGGACCAGCAGATATATGTATATATATATAAATATTGTATGCTTTGTGCAAATATAAATCATACGCCATGTTGACGATGAACTAACCATGAGCATAATTTGTTTGCGCTCAAGTAATTATTTTCATTTTATTTGATTAAAAAAGTCAATGCCAAATTATGCAAAATTTGTATTTATAATGTCTATCATATCATATATGTGAATAATCATACTATATATAACAATTATATATCTATATATCTATTTATTTATTTATTTGTTTGTTTTCCCAACAAATATGTAAATAATTCCATTAAAATATGCACATCAATTGTTTGCAAAAAATATGCAAAAAAAAAAAAAAAAAAGAAAAAAGAAAATAATAAAATAAAAACGTAAAAAGTCAATTTAAAACTGACGCTAAAAAACATTTATGCAAATTTATTTATTTATTTAAACGTGTGAGAAAATCACGATAAGAAAAAAGAATGAAATTAAATTGAAATCATAATTTAAAAATCAAAATTAAATAAATCATAAAATTGCATGCAAGAATTTAAATATTGTTGGTTGATGAAATTGACGCAAAAATTTGCTTTGTTGCGACAGAGCAGAGAAGCATATAACGGAAATAATATATAAATAAAAGCGAATGAGAGAGAGAGAGAGAGAGAGAGCGATAGAGAATACGACTAACAATTACTATAGAATTATTTATAACATATAAGCTAGATGCACAGCCAGACAATTACAGGGTATATAATTGTATAGCAGCAGTTGCAGCACACAATGGCGGCAGCACATTGCGCGGCTGGTAATGAATATGTCGGAAATGCACGCAAAATGGCCGCAATTAAACAATCAGCACAACAATTACAAAATATTGACAATATACTGCTACACACAGACACATACACACATATATATGTATATGCTGCTTGCGTTGTTTAAACAATAGTCAAACCGCAAAAAAGTAAATATCGCTGCAATTTTCTATGGCAATTATTTTATTCTTTTGAAATTGATGCTACTTGCTACTTGCTACTTGCCGCACGACACACAATATGCAATTAATTGCAGCAGTAGTTTGCCAAGGCAAAGTGTGTTTGTCTTGCTGCATGACAACAGTCAACAAAAAACTTGAAGACTCAAAACTAATGGAAAGCAAAGAAAACGCGAAAAAACTTATATCTTGAGATTAACTAAATGTTTGCATAGTGCCTAAAGCCTAAAGCATGGCAAGACAAGGCAGTGACTGCTATGCAGCCTCTTGAAATGATTGATATGTTAATGCAGCACGTAGCATGCTACATACAGCGTTGAATTATACGATGAAGTGAATACTGCGCCGCGTGCGTCAGCTCCTTTTCACTGGCATCAGCATCAGCATCAACTGTGACATTTGCATATAGACATCATATGCAAATATGTTCCGCAATCCAAAACGTTTCTATGTGTGCGTGTTGCAAAGTATCTGTGAATTTGCTAACATTCATCTATGTTGGCGTGTGTGTGCGTTTAATGTATGCAGGGATGCAAGATGGCGACACTACACGCTTGCTTGCTTTGCCACCTTCTCTCTTTCACTCTCTCTCTCTCTCTCTCGCCCCCTGTCGCTTAATGCAGCTTGTCTCATTTTCACAATTTTTCCATTTCCATTTTTCATTTTTTTTATTTTTTTTTTGCAACAACTCTTCATCTTTTATTTTTTCTACTTCTTGTTCTTGTTCCTTCTACTCTTTTTTTTGGCTAAATTGCTTTATTAGACATGTCAGAAAGTTCTCTAACGAGCAACAACGGTGCAACAACATATCGCATACACAGTGTAGGCGTGGCATTGCCGCCTACCGCTTTTGACTGACGAACTGTGTAACTGTCTAAGTGACAGCTCTACTTTCTCTTACTCTTTCTCCCTCTTACTCTTTCTCTCTCTTACTCTTTCTCTCTTTCTCTGTCTCTCTCTCTGTCTCTCTCATTGTCTCTGTTGTATTCTTGTCAAAGGCGCAGGTAAAGTTCTGCCTCGCTTTGTATCTTTGCATCCTTCCTTTTCATACTCCAAAGTTCGTCGACGACAGCTTGACAAACGAAATTGTTGTTGTTGTTTTTCTTTTTTGTTTTGTCGTCAGATTTTGTTGTCATTTTGTTTGTGTGATTTGCACTGATTTGTTGCCATTCGCTGCGTCATTGACTTGTTTTTTCCGGCCTAAAAGTAGCAGATTCTGGGCATCGTGCACACAGCCGTACAGCAATACAGGACATGTTGGGACATGTAGGGACACAGGTCTTTGGGTCAGCCGACACACACACACATGCATATATATAGCATCTATCTATACATAGATACTGTGTCTGCGCGTGTGTTTTCTTTTTATGTTTGTTATTCCTTGTCCTGCCATATGTGCTTTGTATCAATGCTTTACCTACTATACACACATTCATATATGTATATATATATATATATATATATATATATATATATGTGTGTGTGTGGATTTTTTGATTATAACGTTTTCGATGTGCTGTTTTTTTGCCAGCCCTTTAGGTTCTTTGGTCCCTTTTCTTTTTTTCTGTCTTTTTGTTGGTGTCTATTGTTGCCTCTAAGCTGATTTACGTTGGTTTTATGTATTTCGCCTTCTACGGGGCGTATGAGTGATTTTTTTTTGCTCTTTTTTGGCTGCCGCTGCTGCTATCTGCCTTTTGTACAGTGTTTAGTTGCTGGCAACAGTTGATTGATTGATTGAACGTTTTGATAAGTGCTGTCAGTGGGTTAGGCTACAGTTTTTTATTGATGCTGCTCTCGCCTTTGCCACCCGCACCTCCCCTGATCATAGCATTGCTTGCGGTTGACGACTATGCCGAAGGTTTTGTGCTATTGTGCAAGTTTTATATACTGTTGGGGAGGTTTACACAGAGGCAAAGAGAGAGCGAGAGGGAGAAAGAGAGAGAGAGAGAGAAAGATGTAGAGAGAGAGAAGAGTATAAAGAACTTTAAGCAGCATACACAACAATTGCAGCTGTATGCGATACGATTCAAAGTCCATTTGATAAGTCAATCATAATTGACCGCAAAAAAACAAAAAAACAAAAAAACAAAAAAAAAAAAAAACAAAAAATACAGAAAATAGATGAACATATTTTTTGAGCTTAGTGCAGAACGAAGTTCAAACGAAAAACTCAATAATATTTCAAATGCTTTGTGAAGTATTTAAGCTGACATTTTGAACCATGATAGAAACATGTATTTAAAAATTCCGAAAAAAAGTAGTAGCTAAATTTTAATACCTTGGTTTATAATATGTTGCATGCAGTTAAGTTGAGCTTAAGTTTTTCTTAAGCTTTGCTATGCTGCAGATTGAGACATTGCCCGGCATATAGCATACACTTGAGAGTCTGCACACTTAAAAAGCCAATACATAAAAAACCAATGAATGAGAAAGAGAAGAGAGAAAGAGAGAGAGAGAGAGAGAGAATGAGAAAGTGTGTAATATTTGCAGTTGTAAGTCCTACAACTTGACAAGTGCAGGCTGTTCGGAGGCAACACTTAAGTAAGCTGCACGACGAGTGCCCGGTCGAAGCTAGAAATAGAAGTTGAAGTTGTAGAAGAAAACGAAGAATATGATGAAGAAGAAGAGCTGCTCACCGACTGCACTTGAATGCATTACGAAAAAGAAAGAGCGAGAGAAATAGAGAAAGAGGGAGTATGTGTGGAAAAGTTGTAAGAAAAGTTTCATTCATGCACTTGATATCACCTAATGCAGTCAAGGATTGAAATTGAAGCAAAGCTTGAAGCTGAAAAGAGAAAGAGGCAGAGGCTGCTGCCCAGAAAAGCAGCAAGTGCGCAAAAGTTTTTTTTATATTTTTTTTTCTATTTTCTATTTTCTTTCTACTGATGCTGACGCTGACGCTGATGCTGTGATGCACAATTAGCACACATCGATAGACACGCGCGCACACTCGACACACCGACGCATAACAATAGCAAAGAGCAATTCAAGCAAAATGCTAATTAAGTGCCTCAAACAAAAGTTTTTTGCCGCATTTTAACAAAAGCTTAAAGCAAAAAGCAAAAGGCAAAAAGACTCTTTTTGCATACCTCCCACCACCAGAAGCTCAAACTACCAACCACTCCTTCTTCTGCCATACACACACACACACACATGTGGCACATTTTCAGTACACTTGCCACACACATGGCGCGCGCTTACACTGCACGAGAGTCACCAAAGAGTCATATATCATAGTCAGCTACAACTGCTGCTGCTGCTTCTGCTGCTGTTGCTGCTGTTGCTGCTGTTGCTGTGCCGGCCTGTTGACCTCTCGAACTTCCCTTAACGTACAGTAACAAAAAACAAAAATTAAGTATACGCGCCGAGAGCAGCTGTCGGAGGCGACCATTACAAATGAGAATTTTCAACACTGAATCAGTTTTATTTCGTTAGATTTTTCGTGGCCATTTTCATATGTAGCTGTTGCCAACACGCACAGCACGACACAGCAACGAGAGACAAGCACAGAGAGAGAAAGAAAGAGAAAGAGAGAGAGAGAAAGTGAGAGAGTGTAGTGAACTGGCGAAACTTTTGGCACAATTAATGTATGCAGAATTTGTTTAATTGACGACTCGCATGCCATAACTTATATGGCACAACACAGACACACACACAAAGTACATAAAACAAACCATGCGAGAAAAGAGCCAGAAAACATTGTGGAGAATAAAAAAAAAAGAATTGACTGAGTGTAGGCTGTCGACAAGAAGAGGCATGAAGAAAGGGGAGGGGGAGGGGGGGACTCTAGGAGTGCTTGTTAATTGCATAACGGAAGTACTTGGGACTGGCCAATGTGGCTTTGCTTATGGCTTCAATTTTCATACCAAATACTCTGAAAATTCGCCACAAAGTGTTGATTGCTTAACTAGCAGAGTTTACAGAAACTGTATCTGTTTCTATAATTTGTATCTACAACTATAATATTTAATTGTAATCGCACATTTATAAAGGTTATTGTATACAAATTCGTACAAAAAATATAAGCACAGAATATTGAACGTCAGGAATATAAAAAAATATAATATTGACTATATATTTTTTACCTTAGACTAAAAATTTGATGTGGCGCATCTATGTTTTTTTCGCAACTGTATGTCGACATATGCTTAAGACTGTCTATCTTCTGTCTTTATTTATATCTTTAACTGTACTCGTATGTGCAAATGTATATTTTTTATTACATTTCTAACTTTATTAGCATCTCAAATTGTGTGTAAAACTCTTAATGTATCTATATATTTTACTACGATATTTTGCTGCATTTGTAACATTAAACATAAATGTATCTTTACATTAAATGTGTCTTTTAGATATGGGCACAAATATCTGCTACTGTAACTGTAAATAAAGCTGATTTAGCAGCTTCTTTAAATGTAAGGCAACATTGAGTCTATGAATGTATGTTACATTTCTATCTTTAATTGTATCTGTCACTTTTAACTGTATCTGAAATGTAATTTGAAATGTTTGTTTATCTGAAATTGTATCTTTAGACTGTATCTGTAAATGTAAATTTTATTGCAATTCTATATATAATTATACCAGTATTTCTACGTTTAATAAGTGTAAATGTATCTATAACTGTATATTTTAATGTATCTGGATATATATCATGTTTCTGGTTTATCTGCATTTGTATCTTTAACTGCATCTTCTACTATTTGATCTAAATGTATCTTTCATAGAATTTCTATTTTTAAATTTATCTTTATCTTTAAACATAACAGTATTTGTATCTGCGTATTTATATCTTTATATCTTTAACTGTGTCTCTGCATGTAAGTCCAACTGTTTTTATAGAATAAAAAACTGTATCTTTTAATGTATCTACACCAGTATTTGAATATATGAATGTATCTTACACTGTAACTTCGCTTAATAAGTGTAAATGTATCTCTAACTGTATAAATTAATATATCAACATTTACTATGTATTTTATACTGTATCTGTATCTGCTGTACTGCTTCTACCTTTACTAAGTGTAAGTGTATCTCTAATTGTATATTTCAAGGTATATGCATATCGTGCTGCTGGTTTACCTGCATTTGTATCTCTAACTGTAATCTATCTTCTAATACTAGCTCTAAATGTATCTTTCTTAGCATTTCTATATTTAATTATTATATAAAGATACAGTTAAATCTAACTGTATTTGTTTCTGCACATTAGAATCTTCAACTGTTCTCATATATTGGAAAAACTGTATCTCTATCATTAGATTTTTATTATTAAATTGCATCTGCATCTCTTATAGCTGTATATTTATGTACATATGTCTAACGGTATTAACAATTATAACAGTATTTTTACTTGTATCTGTTTCTGTAACTTAACTAAAAGTTTATCTTTTTTTTCAACTTTCGGCGTTGTACACATTTTGTGTGTCGTTTGCCAACACTACCAAATGCAGACATAAAACTTTATTTTCTTGTTTTTTTTTTTTTTTTTTTTTTTTTTAGCTGCGTGCATTTTGCCAAATGGCATTATGACCATGCCCCCTTCGGGGCTAAGTAAATGACAAGTTGAATGTTGTCGCCTTCGTGTCGCTGCTACTGCTGCTGTAGCTTTGTTGTTGCTGCTGCTGCTGCTGCTGCTGCTCCTGTGTTGCTCTGTGCACAGCAACAAAGTTTTTTACTTGACTTTGGCCATTTCATGCTCATAAGCATCAACTTTACATTCTTTCTGTTTTTTTTTTTTTGTTTTTTTTTTTGTTTTTTTTTCTGTATTTTAAAAAATTTCTCAAATATTTCCAATTTGCATGCAAAAACTTGAAAATGAGCGTGAAATTGGGTAGTAGCAGCAGAGGGAAATAAAAGAGACAAGAGGACAGCAAAAAATAAAAGTAGAAAAATGTAGATGCAGATGCAGTTAGAGCAGCAAGAACTTAAACTAAAGCCAAAGCTAAAGCTAAAAGCTAAAAGCTGAAAGTGTTGGCAATAATAATTTGTTGGCAATAATTTTGTGGCTTGGCTTAAAGCGCTTTTTGCTGCCGGACACCAACTGCAGTTTACAATCAATTATATATAGAGCTATAAGAGCAGGAAAAGGCTGTGGGCGTGTGCGTGGGTGTGGGCGTGGACGTGGCTGTATTGTTTAACCTGTCCGACACACATTTAAATGCAATTTAATGCAATTTATGGGACTTTACACAGACTTTACACTGCTTGCTCTCTACCACCAGCTATATCTCTATCTCTTTTACTCTTTCAGCAATATATGCTGTCTCATGTAATGCGTTTTGCAATTGGCCCTCGACTTGTCGAGTCTGGCAAGGAACAGCAGCAAACAGAACAAAAGTCCTTATTAAAAGCGGAAACAATGCGCACTTCCGCTTCAATTGTGTGTGTATGAGACTCTGTATATCTAGCTATCTCTCTCTCTCTCTCTCTCTCTCTCTCTCTCTCAGACACATACACACAGTGTGCGTGGCACGCAAATGAGGCACACTAGCATAATGTGCATGCATTATTATTCATGTTGTTCGCTTGTGCTGATAAAAAAAAAAAAAAAAAAAAAAGAAGAAAAAATAACGAACAGAGAAAACAACGAAAACTACAGCAACAACAACAAAAAGAAGAACGAGAACAAGAATTACAGCAAAACTTAACAATTTATAGCCACAAACGACCACGCCTTTATTTGGTGGGTGCAAAAAGTAGACAGTATGAGAGAGAGAGAGAGAGAGAGAGAGCGATAGATAGAGAGAGAGAGTGAGCACAAGTTCGCTGGAGGTTTATATGGCGAAAACCACTTGGCCGCATTTAAATTACCAGCCATAAATAAACAGAGTTCAATTAATGTTTGCCTGGCCGTGGCGAAGGAAAGAAAATAATGCTGCGGCAGTAGTAGATAGTGTGGCAGAGTAAAAGATAGTGTGGCAACATTATCATAAGCTTCCTCATCAGCAATAAACAGAAATATCAAGTGACAAAATGAAAGAAAAGGCAAAAATAAAAAGCGATAAAAGCAAAATATCAATGTGACACAATAAATGAAAAGATGCCATAAGTCCTCTCTATCTCTCTCTCTCTCTCTTTCTCTCTCTCTCACTTCATAAAGAGTTTTAGGACGCTGTGGTAAATTACCGGGTATTTTTATAGTTAGCATGCTCGTCAAACTTACCTAATTTCATATGCGACAATTGTGCGACGTCAGCAGCTTTGAGCGTCAAGAGTCAAGCATTAAGCATCAGACTTTAACTGCAATGAAAATAATAATAAAAGAAAATATGATGTGAAATATTCGGTATTCAAATGTGCTTATAGTCAAATCGCTTCAGTCTCTCTCTCTCTCTCTCTCTCTCTCTTTTCGTTCTTCTTTAGCAAAATCAACATAAAATTCGCATTTATCAAATAAAAAAATATGTGAGACAAAAATTGCCGCACAAGAAAATAAAATGAAGGAGAACGAAAGAAAATCTTAAAGATTTCATCATGACTAACATAGTGTACGCCCTAATGCTGACAACCACGCCCACTTGTAGTCAACAATCAAAATGCCTAAACTGAAAACTACAAAACTAAAAAATGAACGTTATCAAAGTATTTTGTTTTGTGATTTATTTCAAATTGCGTTTAACTTTGCCACAAAACATTTTTTTCCATTTGTTTCTATTTTTCTCAATTTTCCTAGAATTTTTCTAGATTTTTTTTTTTTTTTTTTGTTTTCTTCGTTTTTAGCTGGATCAAAGTGCTGGATAAGCTTAGCTGAGGGCTGGCGTTCTAAACTCATTTGAGCATTTTAATGTCGTTTTAAAGACAACAAAACTGACACAAAAAAGGATACGGCCCCAAGTCAAACACAAAACACACGCAGACAACACATAGTTGTAGACAACATACACACACACACATGCATAGACAGAGAGACAACTATCTATATGTAGAAGTAAAACTTGTCGTTTCTCTGGGTTTTCTTCTTTTTTTTTTTTTCTTTGGCAAAGCCAAAATATGCTGTCATCACGATTATCCTTAACATCCTATGGCTGCCAATGCCAGTTGTTTCCTCTTCCGTTATATCTCACATACACACACAGTACATACACACACACACACACACACATGCTGCTTGCGGATGTGTAAGAATTTGTAAAACGAGCCACAGCAACTTGAGGCAGCAGCAACAGCAACTGCTTGTTAAAGTCAAACGCACAAGAGTTGTTCAATAGCAGTAACATCAGCAGCTGCAAAATATACAGCAAAAGAGTTTGAAGGACCATAGCAACCATAGCCGAAGATAGCGAAAGAAAGAGAGAGAGAGTGTAGCAAGTTGTGCTGGAGGTGGAACACATAGAAATATCTAAAGAGTCATAGTCATAGTCCTTTCGACTGACCCTTTCTATTTTGAGCTGAGCTATGCTATGCTATGCTATTCTATGCTAAAAGTGCGTTAGTTCCTTCCTTCCACTAGCCATTCCTTCTCTTCCCTTTCCCCCTTTGCTACTGCAACTTGCTTCGCTTCGCTTTCGTTGCTCTTTGTTGTCTGCTAATTTCGTTCGTTTTCGTTTCGTTTGGTTGTTTTTTCGTTTCTTTTCATTTTTTGCTTCTGCATAATTTTTCCTTCATTTCATTTCATTTCAGTTCACTTTTCAGTTTTTCTGCTTTTTCACTTTATTTTCTTTACTCATCTTCATACTCTGTTTCTCTCTCTGTCTGTCTCTTGGTCCGTTTCGTCTGCAGACTTCTTCATTTTTTTGGCTTGCAAATTGAAATTTAAAATTTATGTAAATTGTGCTGTCAACCCCGAAAGGGTTTTCATGATGGTCCAGGAAATGGTTATTGCCACACTAACACACACGCACTCACACATACATACATACCAAGTATAGAGCATACGCACATGCAGACACATAGTAAAAGACAATTACCAACACCAAGCAGCAAGCAAATTGAAGTTGTGGCTGAGCACAAATTAATCGAAATTAAAGTTTCAACTGCTTTTAATTTTTTTTTTTTTTTTTTTTTCTATCTCTCTCTCTCTCTCTGCTCTTTGTGTGTGAACATTTTTTATGACATACTTTGAGGCGACGCTACGCTAACAAGCCACGCCCATTACGACACGCACTGACAGAGGTGCCATAAGGCAGTATGAGTTGGGTATAGCAGTAGCTGTGCCAGTGGCAGTGGCAAGGTGTACTCTTGGTGGTGGGGGTAATGGTGGAAACCTTATCTAAAAATCACTGGCACGCTATTCAAGTCCACAGCTTACGGTGACCATTGGAGGCTTAATCACAGCACAGCACGCATCCTCGTTGCCACGCCTGCCCCACACACATACACACAGACATATGTGGGGTGGAGCGAAGAGAGTTTACTTCAGCGTCGCCGCGTGCAATTAATTAAAAACAAACAAATTTCAGAAATGCACGACAGAGTCGCAGGACCCACAAAAAAAAAAAAACAAAAAAAAAAAAAACATTCAAAAAGTAAGAAAAAAAAAACAACGAAAAACTGTCAATGAACAATGCGACAGAGAGAACATGACAACGGCCGCCCAGGCCCTATGTCAGCATAGATACAGGCACTGACCAGGACACAGAACACAGAGCACGGAACTGCTGTAAACTGGACGCGACAGTCGCCAGGCAGGCGACAAAAGTTGCTGCTCTAAGCGTTTTTTAATGCAGCGCACAGATTCCTATACTTTTTTTTTTTTTTTTTTTTTTTTTGGTGCGCTTCTGCATGTGTCCCGCGTGTCCTGCTGCTGTCCTGTCGTTGGTAATTTCGTTTTATTATTTTGCAGTTTTCTCTGCTCTACTTTGTAAATATTAAATTATGAGCACAGAGCACCAAAAAAAAAAAAAAAAAAAAACAGGATGATGAAGAAGTAGCAGTTGCAGAAGCAGCAGTAACAGTAGAAAAACAGCGAATCGAGCCAAGGCCTAGGGCCCAAAGGAAGCCGACGGGCCGTATTGCCAACAAAATGAGTGAGACACAGAGAAAAAAAAAGAGAGAGAAAGCGAAATTGAGTGTGTGTGTGTGTGTGTAAGAGACGTAGATAATATATATATGTATATATATATATATAGAAAAAGAAATCAGATAACAGTTATGGTTATGGCCATAATAACTGCAATTCAGGTGAGACTCTGGCAACAGCTTTAGCTTTGAATCTGGCTCAGTTGCAGCTACAGCTGCTGCTGTCGTTGCAGTCGTTTCTGCCATTTCTGGGAATTACTACTGCAGTAATCTTGTGTCGCTTAGGCATTCAAAGCTGCATGTGCTGCGTATACGTAACGCGCATTACGTATACGTTATGTGCAGCATTTCCAGTGCTACTTGTGCCATTTGCTTTAACAATTACGTGACATTCTGTCTCTTTCTACATCGTTTTTCTTCTTCTTTTCTCTTTAACGCTCACTATCTTTCTCTCTCTCTCTCTCTCTCTCTCTCTCGCACTATAGTTTTTTGTTATCTATCTTTCTCTTTCTATCTTCTGCTGCAATGGCTTAGACATTCACATATCTCGCTCGCAATTCACATTCGCGTCATGTGCAGCAAATGACCAAAAGCAAAAGCAAGAGGCGTGCCCATGGTTAAAGTTACAACACCAACGAGATATACACTAAGAAAAAAAAAGTTTGCAACAATTGCAAAAGAAAAAAAAGAAAACAATCAAGAATTTAAAAACATCTTTTAAATATTATTAAATATTTTAAATATTTTCAAACAACAAATTTTTGGTCGCAAATTTTCGGTTCTACTTTAAATGTATTTGTCATTTTTCTTTTTCTTTCAGTGCATCACCACATGATATGCCAATGATGGTCAACGCGCTAACTGCTTTAAGTGTGTTGCAAGTGCAGACAACTCCCCTTAGCTGCTTCCTATGGCACACACAGCTCTTGCTTACACACTCGCTGAGAAAAAAAAAGTAGAAAAAAAAAATTAAAATTGAAAACGACAAAAAGTTGCGACCGCATCCGGAAGAGGTCCTGCTGCCTGCTGTAGCCTGCAGCCTGTAGCCTAACGCTGTCGTTTGTCCTTTGTCGCATGCAATAAGTGCTAGTTGAGTGGCGGCACTTGAAAGCAGAGCCACACCAAGTACACTCGTTCATACACACACACACACACACACACACATACACATACACATACAGTCGCACACTCTGCTTATTCAATTGGCCAGCTGCATGTGTTTCAGACTCTGGTTCTGACTCTACTTCTGGCTATGGCTCTGGCTCTGACTCTGACTCTGGCAACGCTTCAGATTACTGTTTTTGGCCCTGGTGTCGTTGTCGCTATCGTTGTTGTTTTTGCTGTTGTTGGTCTGGCGACCTGACGCCGCCATTTCCGTCCAGCCCCAGCACGGAAGTGGTAGCTGCCCCCATCCCCTTATAAAAACCCTTCCCTTTTCGCTTCCTTCTTTCCCCCACATACAACGTTAAATATATATCTATATATATATATATATATATATAACTCTATAGCTTTTTGGCATTTCGTGCGGATTTGTGCTGTGGCCATTGCATACAAAATGTGTTGCATACATTTGCGCGCAGTTGAATAAATACAACAACTATGGCAACAACAACAACAACAAAACAGTAAGGAAAAAATATAAAACTCACTTAGAGGCCGAGCGTAGCGGCAATCAAAATGGAAATAAAACCAACAACTACAAACTGCAAAACTGCAGCAAACAACAACAACAACAAAGCAACAAAAACACGACGCGCACAACTTGGTTCCAATTTCTGTAGTATAATAATACTACAAAACAACAGCAACAACAACGAACAAGAAGAAGAAGAAGAAGAAGAACTATACAAACAATGAGTCGCATCAGTCGCTCGCTTAGTGTTTTCTCATTTTTTTTTTTGTTCATTTTTAAAAGCCAAAAAAAACTGCCCGTTGAACAATGGCAACAAATTCATAATATTTATGCAAAAAAACAAATAATAATAATTAAATAAATAAAAACTAAATATTAAATGACAGTATGTTGAAAAAGTTAATTAAACTTTTTTACAAAAAAAAAATCAGTCAAATGAAATCAGTCAAATCAGTCAGTGGCTGAAAAGTACTTCAAAAATTGAACTATGAAATATAAATTTATAATATAATTTAAGTTTCTTATAATCAAAGAGTTTTTATAAAACTTTTAAATTATGTTTTTGATTACGTCATGGCAGAGTTTTGTTCTATAAAACATCATTGAGCATATTAAAAAAAATTAATCATAAAAGCTCCATAAAATAAAGTTCTGACTAACACTTAAAGCTTTTGCTTAGAGCTTCAAGCTATAAATCGAAAAAAAAATTTGTGCACTTTAAATTTTTTGAGTATAGTCTTTGACTTTTGTTGCCCACTGTAGGATAAACGGGTAACGAGTTTGCATGCAGGTTTTATAGAGCAGCATATACAGCGCATATCCCATATATACCATACCATACATATATCGTAGTATGTAGAAGCCTCTGAAAGCCAACAAATGTAATGTAATGTCCTTCAGCCACATTAAGCCACGTTTCATTGTCTACTACTCCTCTCGCTCTCTATATCTCTCTCTCTCACTCTCTCTTGCAGTCATTTGGTTTTCTTTCGCGTTCCACCATTTGCCATGTGGCTGCTTCCGTTTGTGCTTAGGTTTTGTTGGAGAGTTTTTAACGGGTCGACTGACTAACTTGGCCATTTAAGCACATTTGTCGTCATTGTCCTGACTCTGCCCTACACTGCTGTCCTGTTGTCTTCTTGTAAACGTGGCCTGACCGAACGAGGCACTGACAGTGTGCTAATTAGAAGTCCTTGTTGCTTGTGGCCACAACACAAAACAGACCGTCGCCGCCTCGTGTCGCTTCCTACCGCATTGCCGCGTTGGTCTGCCAAAGCCAAAGCCAAAGCCTAAAACCGAATACAGCAGAAAAAAGAAGAAAAAAACAATGAAAACTACTTTGGGCCAAAGTCACGACGTGTGTGGCCATGCGAACAAGCTTTTGTTGTTGGTCCTATTGTTTTAGCCGTACGCCAAAAACGTAGGCTATAAAATGCATAGCACGGCCAGCTGCTGTTACTGCTGCCACTGCTGCTGACCAAATAGTTTTCTGCAAGCATCGGCAAAAATTGTTCGTTATTGAGCCAATGTTGAATTATATTTTGCTGCGTGTGACTTTAATATACAAACAATCTTCAGCTGGGCTGCTCTCTATCATTAAATTGTGGGCGTGTACACAAGGCAGGGCAAAAACAAAAGGAAAAAGGAAGAAAAAAAACTACAAGTTAAGTTCTTTTTATAAAGTGCTGGGCAAAAAGAGTTTTGGACGCCACAAGCCGCATGCCAACAGCAACACCAACAAAAACAGCAGCAAGAAAAAAAGATGAAAGCAAAGAAAAAAAAATAGGAGTATAAATAATTGCCTTGCTTGCTCAACTGTAAAGCAGGCGGCACAGGCAATAGGCTGAAGACCAAAGAAGACTGAGGCACTGTGGCACTATGGCAGCCCCCATATGAAATTTGGTAGCTTTATAAAATGCTTAATGTGGCTGCCATTGTCTTCCAGTGCAACGCACATTAGTTTTACACAACTCTCCCACTGCCACACACACACACACACACACACACACACGCGCGCAGCATACTCTGACCGAGAGCGGAAGCCACAGGACTTTCTTCTGCTGCGCTTCTCTTTCTATATCGTCTTCTTTTTCTTTTGGTCTGCTGGTAAAATGAACTTTGTTTTTTTTTTGGCATTTTACAACAAAATTTGTTTATTATGAAAATGCAGCGAGCCGAGATAAGCAAGTTGCCAGCAAAGCTGAAACTGACCATGCCACACATACACTGCCTCTCTCTCTCTCTCTCTCTCTCTTTCTCTTATACATATCCTTGTTAATTGCTGTGGCTGTTGCCAACAAAATAAATGAATATTTTTTTTTGTTTTTTTTTTTTTTTTTTGTTGTTGTTTGTGTATCGTAAGTTGTAAATTATTGTCGAAAAATGGAATTTACTCTATTGCAGCATTATGTTGCGAAGTGGCAAGTGTGGCATGTGGCAAATAGTAATATACTATCTAATATCACTCAACCTTAAGCTAAATCACTCTTTCGCTCACTTTCTCCCCCTCTCTTTCTCTCTCTCTCTCTCTCTCTCTCTGTCCCCTTAGTACTCTCTCTGTTTCTGTGTAAGCAAATTATGCGTGCAACTGCAATTGCTTTGGCAGCGTTGCCCCTTGCTGCTCCCTTTTTCTTTTCACAACTTGGCTGAGTAATTGCTGCCCATAAATAATGTGTCTGCCCTGACGCCTGTCACAGGACCTGCCACTGCTACTGCTACGGCTGCTGCTACTGCTGCTGGTTCTTCTTCTGCTTCTTCTTTTGCCAGCAGGACTCTTTTGCCTTGCTTGGCAATTTCCTTTTGATAACTCAATGCGTCGTTTATGCGCTTTGTTTGCCTCGCATTCAAGCGGAAATGCACAACGAGGCAAGTGCGAGGCGTCGGGTGTGGAGTGTAGATTGTGTGCCTTGAGGCGTGGGCGTGGCATTACGAAGAATAACACTTTTATTGCCACTTAGAAAAAGCTTCAGTTAAATTCAAATGGCGTTAAAGCTGCACAATGAAACTGAAGCAGACGAAGAAGAAGAAGCAGTGGCAACGGGAAAAGAATTACAAAAAATAGGCAAAGGAATGAAGTGGAAAAGTGAAAATAGAAGAAGAAAAAAGCGACGTGAACTCAATTTAATTTCCAATTTATTTTTTGGATGAGCAAATTCCGTGCAAAGCTGTTTACGAATTGCTGTTTGCTGCTGCTACTGCGTGTTATGAAGAATAAATACAAAATACTTAAAAAGTATAGCAGCATTATGGCTAAATTATGGCAGACTTATAGACAATTTTTTAGGGAATTTCAGACAAAATAATTAATACCTGAAATGCTAAATATTATAATTATTATTATAATTATGGCAAGTTTATAGTAAATTTATAGCAAACTTTTGTTCTTAACAATTTTTTAAAAGGAAGAAAATAGCAAATGTCGAGCAAATTAATAAATATGGCAAAATTATAGCAAGTATACAGAACCTTTTTTAAGATATTTCTAACAAAATAATAATTCCATAAATATTTAAATAATATGTAAAGTATAACAAATAATAATAGTATTTATGGCAAGTTTATAGTACATTTATAGTAAACTTATTTTTAAATATTTTGTTAAAAGAAATAAAATTAGAAAATTTCTGGTAAAACAAAAAATATCAAATACTTAAATAGTAAAAATCATTTATGCCTAAATTATGGCAAGTTTATAGTACGCTTAAAGCAAATTTAAAAAAATCTTTTTATGAAATTTTCGTTATAAATCTTTCAAAATCTTTCTGTAAAGTTAACAAAATATTAAAAATTCGAATAAAAAAAAACTTGAAAAAAAATTAAATAAAATGTAATTTATTTTCGTTGCAACTAAAGCTTATCGCTTCACAGGATCTAGTAGATTCTAGTTTCTGACATTTTCCCATGACATATAAATCACCAACAACAAGTTGAACATTTAATTTTTTGAATTATGACAAACATAATTCAAAAGAAAGGAAAAAAATCAACTATAAATATTTTACATACTTCTACATGCTATAAACATGTTCGATGTGTGCGTAGAGAGAAAGAGAGTGACAAAAAAAAATAGCATGTAAGAAAAATGCAAAAATATATATATTTATATGTATAAATTATGGCATCATAATTCATAAGTCACATAATTCTCGTTACGTTACTCAGTTGCACTTAAATCAAACAAAAAAAAAAATCTAAAAAAAAAAGCTGAAAGCAGGATCTAAAAGTTGCAAACAAACGGACGAATGAGTCACACAACGCGTTTAACTGTCTGAGACAGACATGTATATGATGTATACGTACACACACACAAATACACACGCTCAGTGCTCAGTAAAAAACACACATGTGACGCTCTTGAGTTGTTAATTTCATTCATTATTTATGGTTTAGCTGTAAAATGCATCCGCATACAGCAGAGAGTGCACCCACTTTAACACAGCTTATTCTATCTCTCTCTCTCTCTCTCTCTCTCTCTCTCTCTCTCTCTCTTTCTCATTCTCTCTCTTTCTTTCTCTCTTATACACTCTTTCTGTTTCTCTTTTAATTAACAAACGCACGAAAATGCCATTTTACATCAGACATGTCGACGCCGCTATGAAAGTTTTTGCGCCGTATGCTAAAGTGGCATATGCTGTCTGCCAGTCGCTCAACATTTGCTCCTCTTCCTCTCTCTCGCTCTCTTTCTCTAAGTTATATGCTGTGGGGCTTGTAAATTAGCGCGCTCATGCAGCATGCCACACATACATTTTATATGCAACACTGTTTTCTAAGTCTCAGCCTCAACCTCGAACTCTACTTGCATTCACAAATCACATTTAAAGCGCGCGCATTACGTATACGCTCAGGTAGCCCATGGCTGTTTTTATTTATTTTAAAGACTACTTTTTGACACAGTAGCACAGCTGCAAATGAAGCAGAGTGAAGAGACACACAGAGAGAGAGAGAGAGAGAGAGAGAGAGAGTAGGAGAGAACAGTGAGGTCAAAGTGCATTGTTGTGTTGTCATTTTGCGGTGCGATTTTCGTGCTGGTGCAATTAAACGCGTGCATTAATCAACAGGCCTTCATTTGCGCTTACTTCATCTCTTTCTCTTGCAGCCTCAATAGTTTCTCATATATCCTCAGCATGCGTCGTCGTCGACGTTAACGTTGCCATCGTTGTCGACGTTGTCGTTGTTGCCGTTGCCGTCGCCGTTGCTTGCTTTAATTTATTTAGACCAAATACAACGCAAGCGAAAAATGGCAAACGACAGAAATTTATCTCTCGCACGCCTTGTCGCATAAATTATGTCGAATACGCTACAAACACACAGCAAGAACCCCTCCTCTACGTCCCTTGGTCATAATACTCAACGTCTTCTTCCCTTGCGGCGCCTGGCGAAAATTAATGAAAGCGACGCAGCGGCAAAAGATGCCGAACGCAGCGGCAAAAGCAGCGCAAGACAAAAGACAGTTAAAATGAACTAAAATTAAATGAAATAAGAGAATGAGATAGATATATAGAGGCATGAATGAGTGAGCAAGCGAGAGAGCGAGAGAGCAATAGTGATAGTAGTGTAAAGGCAGGCAGCATTGCGCCTAGCCTAATGACAACCACAAAATGAAGCCAGGCGACAGGAAACGGAAATGAAAGCAACGCGCAATGCAGAATGAAAAATGGCAAACAAAAAAAAAAAAAAAATACAACAACGAAATGACAATACGAATCACAATGCGAAAGAGAATGCGAATTGCAACAGCGACACAAACTCACACACACATAGATACACAAATCACAAGTGCAACGCACAGCAAATGTTGCAAATGTTCCATAGCAAATGCAATTGTCAAGCAATGACCTCATTAGACGACAGGGGCATCCAACGAGACACACACACACACACACGAAGCATAACGAGACAGACAGACCAAAGGATGTGGCAAGCTAGCTATAAATGCAACATTGAAGATGAGGCATGCAGTCAGCAGGCTCTAACTGTAAGCTCTAACTGTAGCTGGCCGCAAGGCAAAAGCTGTCAGGCTGCATGCAACGTCATATACGTCAAGCGTGTGACAGCAGAAGCACCAGCAGCAACTCAAACAGTGCTGCTCTGCAAGCAGAAGAAGAAGCAAGCAGCAGCAGCTACTAATAAAAAAAGAAGAAAAAAAAAACAAGTTGCAAGATTTTATAATGCATTGTAATAGGTGCAGCAGAAACAGCAGCTAGAAAGCAGCACGAAGCAGGACGAACAGGAAAAATACTCTGTATTTTTAACAATTAAGAAAAGATACATATTTGCTAGTCTTATGAGGACAGGGGGCGTGGCATTCAAGATTTGATATGATGAACTTGATATGCGCTATGCTGCCTGTAGTTCTTTCAGTTGAAGAAATCTAAGGGTTGAAGCATATAAATAGACACACGAACAGACTTGCAGATGAACAGACTACCAGACTACCAGACAGACAGACAGACAAACAGACATTTATACAAAGTTAAAACAACTAAAAAAAGCTGAACTGGAGTGTGCTCGCTATATGATACCCGGTATTCACAAGTTCTATGTTTATGATCCGATTAGTAAGATCGTCCCACATTATAAGTATTCTAAAATATTGACATGTAGATTTCAGTAGTACATTGCTTTTATTATGATTGTAATCAAATTCAGCAGACTGTGGGAGGCGTGGCAACAATCCAAGAAAAAACTTGATCTGCCTGCAACTAATACAAATAGTTGACAAAATGAAAAAGCCTTTAGCTCCTATAGTCTCCGAGATCTGAGTGCTCAGAAAGACGAACAGGCCCAAAGCACTATTCTTAAGGCCCGAAAAGGTGATTATTTGAAAAGGCTCGACCAGTGATTTTATCACTCTTACTGCTAACAGCATTCTGAATTCTTGATTGAGTATAGTCATATTCGAAACGGAACTGAACATAGTGTAAGTATATCATGTCGAAACATGTCTATTTCAATGGCTAACTTAAAGGTGACAAAAGTTAAACGGACAGACGCTCAGGACAATGACACAGAAGAAGACGCTTTAAGGCATGACACGTTTTTTTTTTATTTTTTATTTATTTTTGCATTAGTCGACACGCAACGCAGCGTGCGCAGCGCAGCGCACAGCTGTCAACCGCAATCAAAATTGCGAGCTGTAGAACTGTGAAAACTGTGCAAAGAAACTAAAAACTGTTGGACATACACAGATATATATGTGTATTATATATATATATAGTATTTGTATATATACATACATATTATATATATATACTTATATTTGTCTGTTATATAAGATATACTCTAAGCTTCTAAGCAGGCTTAGCCTACACGTTGAGTAACCAAGCAAATTATGTCGCATTTAAGTTTCATAATATGCTTAAAACTTTACTTCCTTTACTTTTTTCTTATTTCTCTGTCTCACTCACACATACACACATATACACACTATCTGTCTGTCTTGTTCTCTCTCTCTCTCTCAGTTACTGTTTTTGTGAGAATTTAAAGGTAATGTTTTCTTTTTCTTTTATTTGCGTTCGTTTTTCTTTCTTTCTTTTTGTTTTTTTTTTTTTTTTTGGCATTGTTCAAACTAAACCGAAACACCTGCTAGACAAAAGGCGGGGCGAATAGGCGGGGGCAGAGTGCTGTGTGAGGCAAGGCAAGCATACAAAACGATTGGACCATGAAAACAGTAACTAAAAAGAAACACACACACACACATAGACACATACACACTCTCACTAAGCAAGTTGTCCCGTTGTCGTCGTCGTCATCGTCGTCTCTCTGGCTTCACTGTCTATTGCTGCTACAGCTGCTACTACTGCTGCTGCTGCTGCTCCTTATACTATATCCTTGTCAAGACAATGGACTGCGACAAGTGCAGAGTGTAGTCTATAAAAACTACATGCTCCACAAAAAGGGGGAGACAACTACACAAAAACTACACAACTTGCAAATGCACAGTTAGACGTGAGACATGAGAGTGATAAGAGTGAGCGAGACAAAGATACAGACAGAGAGAGAGACACAGAGAGAGAGAGAGAGAGAGACAAGACACGATGTGGCGACTACAAAGAATATAGCAATAAGAACAAATAGTAAAATAACATGACAAATTTATGAACGACTCTGTGATACCCTATATGCAACAAAAGATTATTTTCTTACAACTTCCAGCTTGCAACTGCAACAACAGCATACGTAATTCTTTTTACAGGATATATGCAGACCGCAGCTACAATGCAAAGTTTTGCCTGTGCAGACATGTCTCGACATGCACTTGCATTGTATACAACAACAACAACAGATAGAAGACACAGGAACAAGACAAGAAAGACAACAAACTGTAGAAAGAGACGAAGAAACAAAAGCATCAGACAAAGCGCAAAGGAAAGTATGAGATGTGAGGCAGAAGGCAGAAGGCCCAGCTTGGCGCATTGTCTAAACGGTAACAGCAGCATCGACTTGTTAAGCATAACGTTGCATTCTACGGCTGCTGCCTGCTTGCAACACATCGAGTGTGGCAGACAATGCTGCATGTGTCTGCTTTTTTTTCTTCTACTACTTCAAATGCTGCTGCTGCTGATGCTGCTGCTGCTGATGCTGCTGCTGCTGCTGCTGTTACTTCCTTTTGTTGTTTTCAGCTGCAAGGCAACGACAGTACGACAGCTGTTGCAACTTGCAACTTGCCACAAGCAATATATGTAAATTCAACAAAAAAAAAAAAAAACAAAAATAATATTATGCTTTCAAAGAAATATGAACTAAAATTATTGACTTGAACGTTGATAGCAAGCGACTTTCTCTCAGTCTCTCGCTCTGTTTATAATCTTGACTGTGCAGGATAACCGTAGGATATTTGCGAGACTAATTGACTGAATTGTTGTTGTTGCTGTTGTTGTTATTGTCCCATTAATAAACAGCTGCGAGGCAGAAAATGTTAATTGCTCTGACCTTTGAACTCCAGAGAGAGAGAGAGAAACTAATTGAGAAACTCTTGAGTTTCTCACTCAAAGACACGAAACTGTGCCCCGCGGCGTCTGACGAAACAGTTCAAAAATGATGCGAGTAAATAAAAGCAAGCAGGCAGGCAAAGCGAGAAGAAGAAAGAGAAGCAAGAAAAGTGGAAAGAAATGGGGAATGAGGAATGAAACACATTGAACAGATTTTTACGGTTTTGTTTTTTCTTAAGATATTTAGGGCAAAGGCAAAGAACAAATTATGCCGCAGCTTACATAAATCATTCAGCTGTCTGTGTGTGTGTGTGTGTGTGTTTGTGTTTGTGTGTTAGTGTGGGAGGAGTATGCCACATGTGGCGCTTGGGTCACTTAAAAATTATGACAGGCTGCAGCGAGCCAAAAAAATAAAAAAAAAAAACAGCAGCAGCAAAAGACAAAGGCAGAAAGCAGCTAGAAAAGGATAGTGAGAAAAAGATAGAAAAAGACAGATAGAGTGAAAGAGATAGAGTATAGAAACAGCACATAGACCACACTGAGACATGAGTGGCGAGCATTGTACTATTTGAAACGTGTGTAAACGTTTGCAACTGGGCATCTGGCAGGCAGCCCAAGCAAGCAAAACTCTATGTGTGGCAAGGCCCTTGTGGTTGTAGCTCACTCTACCCCTGAATGCCTTACACCAATTGGCAAGTGCACCAAAATGTGGCACAAGAGGCGCAGCCAGTCACCTTGGCACGGCCAAAAAAAAAAAAATGAATTCTTGCACTGGGGCGTGGCATATACATCTTTTGGCAATAGGCGTTGCCAAACGGAACTTTTTGGCTCGTTAATAGTATTTGGCTCAGGCAAAGCAAAGGCAACAAAAATAAAAAAAAAACGCCACAAATGTCGACATATACAAAAGTATAAAGAAAATCGGAAAATCCAAACAAATAAAAAAAATCACAGTAGCGAAGCAAAGAATACCCGCACATCCTTTTACATAATTTTTATTTTTTTTGTAGCAAAACAAACAAATCAAAAACAAAAATAAAATAAAATAAAATAAAAAAAGAGATAGAGATGGAGATGGAGATAGAGATAGAGGGCGATAAACATACGGAGAAAGAGAAAGAGAAAAGACTTTGAAATTTCCAGCATACCTGCTACTACTACTGCCACGCCTAAGCCTGCCACCCATACGCCTGCCTGCCCACCACACTGCCTTGGCAGCTAGTTCATCTGAACCACCACACCTCCATTCCCCCCCCCCCCCTCTATAAAAATATTTACAATATTAATTTTCTATCGTTGGGTCTCATAAATTCTGTGAACCAAATAAAAATGTTTGCCTTTTTTTTTAGTCAAAATATGAAATATTCATATGAAAAATGCAAAAAGCGCACAAAAGTAGGCAATACAAAATTGTGCCAAGTCAGGCACAACAACAACAACAACAACAAGAGTAGCACCAACAGCAGGAATAGCAGCTAGAACGATAACAAAATAAACAAAGTTTTGACTGTAGTCAAAGCGAGGGTCAGGTGAGAACAGCAGCTACAGCAACAGTAGCAGCATAGTAGTAGGCGTGGCAAGCGCTTTGATATGCTGTCAAATAAAAGTGGCGCATAAAATTTTAATGCATATCAAATGATTTAATTTAGCAGCTGGCCAAAGCGACTGTGACTTGAGCAACACTGAGACTCTTTAAGGCTTTAAGGGCGTGCTAGCAGCAGTCTATGTATATATGTATATACATACATATGTATGTGTATACTGGGCGTGGCGTAGTTGCAAATGAGAGAAATGCTGCTTGTAGCAGCGACAGTGGCGGCAAAGGCTGCGGCGTCGCTGCCAAAGTCGTTGTGGTAATTACTTTGATGAAAAATGGCAGTTTCAGTGATTAAGCAGTGTGTGTGTGTGTGTGTCTGCTACAATTCACTTGATTACACATACGCCATGTGGTGCCCCTTGCAGGAAATTAAGCTGGGCAAAACGGAAGTAGCCAAGCGAGGCACATACACATACACATGTCCATGTATATATATATGTATATATATATATATATATATATATGTGTGTGTGTATTGTATTTTTGTATTTGTGTTAGTTTAGGCCCCCTAATGATGTCAGCCATGTTTGCAGCACAACACGCAGTTGCCGCATTAGTTGTAATTGCTGCGGCATGTGGCATGTGCGAAAAGCGAGCAACAAACAACAACAAGAAAAAATGAGACGCTAAAAGCAACTTTCAGACTTTAAACAGACTTGCAACAACAAAAGCAACAACAAGAATAAAAATAAACGAAACGTAGTCGTCGTCGTCGTCGTAGTCGTCTCCTTCGTGTATTTTTAAGTAAATATCGACAAAATATGCTCAACGACAGACAAGAAAAATCTTGCACAACTCGTCAGATAAGAAAGCAACAAAAAAAAGGCAAAAAAAATGAAAGATATGAAAAGTGTACTTGAAAAATTGCAATGGCGACTTGCAACAGCAAAGAGTAAAAACAACAACAACAACAGCAGCAACAATGACAATAAATTGCTGCTAAAAATGAGCAATGGGTAATTCATATTGTAAGTTGTTGCAACAGCAGCAGCAGAAGCAACGTTGCAAGCAGACATACAGCACTGCCACAGTAGCGTACAATTCAACGGACCATCAATCTTGCAACTAGCTGATGCTGCCTTCTGCTACTACGGGTAAAGTGTGCGAGAGTGTGAGAGAGCGAAAAAGAAAGAGAGAGAGCGAGACTTTCTTCTACAGTTTTGGCGCCGCTGAGTCTGCCTCTCAATTTGGCAGGACGTGGAAACGCGCTTTTATGTGGCTGCTGGGAATTGTGAGGCAATAGCAAGGCGTGGCGTAGCCTGATGTGGCGCGACGTGACAAGCCAAGGCAAGGCAAGGCAACACTTGACGTGAGCGCGTTGCGAGCTTGTAATATGCTTGTAAATGCAATAAATTTTGTTATGCCAAGCTGCTGGCCGCAAAAACTTCAACGTTCCAACGTTATTCGGACACAAAAGTCAGACGGACGGACGGACAGACAGACAGACAGTTGGACAAAGAGACGAAATGATGGAAGCATCAGCAAGAAACAAGAGGCAAGACCAGAGTATAGAAAGCACAAAGACAGACGAAACACATAAGCAAGAAACATAAAACGCGTTTTTGATTTGCTAAATTTATGTGGCTACATTAAATCCCAAAAAAAAAGAAAAGAAAAGGAGACAGGAAAGTTGTGAGCAATGCAGACAGAAAGTGTGTGAGAAAGATAGAGATAAATATACAGAGCGAGAGCGAGAGCCAAAAGTAACTAAAGCAACAGGCGACAGGTGTTGCTGGTGTTGCTTTTATTACACTTGTTGTTACACATTTAGTATGTTCGGCTGTGTGTTTAAACCAAGTGGAATTTATTAGCTTGAACCACCACGAAGTGGAAATTGTTCCTTGAACCACTTTGGCAATTGGTTCAAGCTGCCTCACTCACTGCCGACACTGACACCAACGACGACAAGCCCTTGCAGGTTGTTTATCTATACAATTTTCAAACAATTTTTGCCAACTTAAATATGATAAATAAAAGAAAAACATGTACGAATTCTTCTTCTGAATTTATTTAATATTAATTTTAAACATATTCCACTTCTTGACCAATTCTTTAAATGTTTAAAAATATTCTTGTGTTAGCGATCATATAACTATTAAAAGTTCATATTTTAATTGGGTTCATTTGCTATTTGAACAATTTTGAAACCATGTTTGATTCAATTTAGATCTAGACTGACTCCTGAATGGTAGTTAATATCTTGTTGAACTACATTTGCGTAACATTTAGGAATATTTTTTTTAACTGGACCTCTATATTCTTTAAGTTAGCTTTCAGATCTTGACACTTTTAATCTTGATTGTAGATAAGTTCTTTAAATATATTTTAGAATTTTGAACCACTTGCAAAATACTTGTGAACCATTTTTGGAACACTTTTGAACCAAAATGTGGTATAAACTGATCCTAAAGCTAAATTGAACCTTAGATTGTTTATATATCTACTGACTCTCCAATTGTAAATATGCTAAATATGCTGAGCCACATTTTAGAAATAATTATGAACCGTATTTTGGAACCATTGACTGAACATAACTTAATATGAACTGAACCTCAATGTGTTATACGTTTGCTTTAAGATCTTTAAGATCTTTGACTCTTAAATAAGCTTTTGAAAATTATTTCCAAAACCAATTGAAATTTTTGAACCACTTGTGAACTACTTGTGAACTACTTGTGAACTACTTGTGAACTACTTGTGAACCACTTGCGAACCATTTAAAACTATGTCTCTAGTTGTCATATAAATTATTAATCTGTTTATAGACCACACATCAACTGTCATACAACATACAACATTTTATTAGCTATGTTTTGCCGCAACAAACATTTTGCAGCCATTTTAGAACAATTTCCAAGCACTTTTGAACCACACTTCAAGTGATGTTTTTGCAACGCTACTTAAAAAATTGTTCTACCAAAATAAGCCAAGAGACATAGCTATAAAAAAATAAAAATAAAACGAAGTCAAGCTTTTTTTAGACGCTGCTGTACGCGCGGCGTTCAAGTCGCCAGTGTGGGCGTGACAAGTGACAACCTTTACGGTAATTCAAAAATAAAAATAAAAATAAAAGACGTAAAGATGATGTTAGAATAGCAAGAGAGAGAGAAAGAGGGGGGGAGAGAACAAAAACACAATACATTATATTTTAGGTACAGACACACACATACATAGGGAGATGCACACATAGACACGATGCATATTAAAGTGAACGCCCACACGCTGACAATGTTGACAAGCTGTTGCTTGTAGTTGCTGTTGCTGCCGTTTGAAATATGAAGGAAATTTGCAGCAACGAGAGGAGCTGCTAAAGTTTGTTGGGCTTGTTCTGTCGTCATCGCTCAACATTTCAACGATTTGTTATTGTTGCTGCTGTTTTCTTTTTTCGTTTGTTTATGTTTTGTTTGCGCTCAGCTCTCGCTACGTTATTGCGTGTCGCTCTTACTCACTCTCTCTCTCTCTCTCTCTGTGTTATTTATCCTCTCCCCACACCATATCATTCAAATGCTCTTTGTACGTTGCTTTATTTGTTTACAGCATTTTTTTTTTTGTTTTTATGTATCGCGAATTGCGAATTCGCATATGCAAAAGCAACGTACGGCAAACATGTGGGTCTCCGGCCTGCATATATAGTATGTTTTGTTTGTAGATACAATTGTATCTTTGTATCTACAAAACAAGTATCTACAATTTCTTCCACTCCCTCTCTCTCTCTCTCTCTCTCTCACACATACACACACTCAGTCTGTCTCTTTAGCTCTTTTCCTGTCTCTATGCGTATTTCTGTTTATGCGTTGACGTAATGCCCATGAAAATAGCCACAAAGCAAACAGCAGCAACAACATTTTAGAATTGTAGAAATTGCCACTTTTTCGAGCAGTTTACAGTTTGCATACACATACATATGTACATACAAAATGCGCTGCGTATAACTGACTGACAATTATAGTTATAGAGTAGCTTGTACACAGTTAGTACAATGCTGCATTTTAAGTGCCTGTTTTAACGCCCCAAAATATGCTAAATAAAATTTTAGCAATGCCAAAGCCACTCTCAACATCATAAACATGACAGCGCTGCGGTATCAACACTCTCTTTTACTCATTCTCTCTATCTCAGTGTCTATCTCTGTCTCTAGAGAATCGTGTATAGTTTAGCTAAATAGTTGAAAAATTCAAGTGACCCACAAAAAAAATTTGAACAATTTCTTGGCTATTGTATGTGCTTGGCATAATAGATGCGTCAGTGTTTACTTCATTTTGGGATTTAGTTAATATATTAACATATATATTAAATTAATACAAATACAAATGTAAATAGAATTTTAAATATTAAGCAAAAGAAATAAATAAAAAATGTATAAATAAAATTAAATTGATTAAAAAAAATAAAATAAGATAATAATAAAATAAATAAAAATAAAAAAAAATAAAAATAAACATAAAAAAATTAATATAAATAAATAATAAAATAAATTAATTAAGCTAAATGAAAAAAATTAAAAAAATATAAACACATTTTATAAAAATTTCAAACTAAGAATTGATAACTAAAAATTCGAAAAACTAATTAAATATGCAATAATTCAATGAAAAATTAATAGATAAAATTAAATTATTTAAAATTTATATTTTCACTAAATTTAATTATTAATTATATTATTTTATTATATTTGTATTTAATTTAAATTTAATTTTTTTCATTTTTATTATTATTTATAATTATTTTTATTATTTATTTAATTTTTATAATTCATACAAAAATAAATTAAACAAACAAAAATTATGTAATGTAACTATTTAAATATAAATAATTTATTTTTATTTATTTATTAAAATATTCACTTCAATTTTCTGAGATCTTGGTGTTGATTTTGACTCTATTCATACACATATATTACATTTTCCTGCTAGCCTATGTGTAATGGGTATAAAAACATAAAGTTAAACATTCAACTGTGACTCACATTGACTTCTCTCATTTGTTCATATTGCGCGTGCTGATAATTTTACGCTCTAGGCCAAGCAACATTTTATTGTCTTGCTCATTTAGTTTTATTGTCAATGTAAGTGACATCAATATAAATCAATTGCAGACTAGATTTAGCTTTAGCCTCTCCCTTTCTCTCTCTCTCTCTCTCTCTCTCTCTGCAGGTATATATATCATGACTAAGCCCTAAAAACATTCAAACAATTTGAAGTTCTATTTCGATTCCCCAGTTGATGTTGTCAATTAAATCGCTCAGCAGCCGCAACACAAATTGCATTTATCTAACACTGCAAAGTGCAGAAAACTATGGTAACGTTTGTTATTTACGAGAACGAGCGACACAAAATAGAAACAGAAGAGAGAATAATATTTGTTCAATTTTTTATATATACATATACATATACATATATATATTATATATATATACATATATATTTCAATATTTTATTAGCCAAGCTTTGCGCTTCTGTGTACAATAAATTGCAGATGTTGCGAGGCGAATGAAAATGAAAACAAGAACAATAAATAAATATCAAAGCCATTACATAGAGAGAAACACACAGATATAGAGATAGAGATATACAAATATAAATACAAATACAACTACAACTATAGTTAGAGCAATAGCAACAGCAACATGAACAGCAACAGATATAGCTACAGCTTTAGCTCTAGTTGAAATGTACTACAGTTACAGCCAAAAAGCAAGCAACATGAATGGCACAATAAATAAATCCGAGCAACGTTTTAAAGCAAATCGAAAAATAAAATAAGCGAAAACAGCAACAACAACAGCAACAGCTCGTAGACTATGCCAATCGCAAAACACAAAACACAACACAACAAAACAAAACAGACAAGAGAAAAACAAAACGAAAATGAATCGAAAAACGAGCGCATAAATATAAAAAAGCAAAATAAAATAAAATTTGCATTTTTTGTTGTTTAAAGCGTCGTATCAGCAATAACAACAGTAACAGTAACAGCAACAGCAACAGCAACAGCAACAGCAACAACAACAGTAACATCAACAGCAGCAGCAACAACAATAAAAACAAACTATAGAATATATATAGAGAAATTGTGCAAAGTCAAAGTCAGAGCGAAATGTTATCGAAATGCTATTGAACACACATATACACAACACCCAACGCACACACTCACACATACACACATCCACACACACTCAGTGTAGTGTGGCTTTCAATCGGCGATAAAGATCTGAGACCTGAGAGGAAGATGATGCTCTTTTTAGTAGTTATATATGTGCATATATTTTTTTTATTTTATTTTTTTTTTTATTTTTCATTTTTTTTTGCTATGAACAAAACACACTATAATATTGTATACATATATACCATACATATATATGTAGAGCTATATGTATATTCTATATGCAGTCAACAACTGTATAAATTTATTTACTTGTCTCTTTGATATTTGATACTCTTTATTATTTTCTTCTGACTATTTTAATGTTTGCACTTCTATTGCTGAAATCATCTTCGATATTTGTTAAAAATTTAACTGATATTCCTGATCATGATTATTTTTATTTTAATATAATAATTTTGATATTTTTCTTTTCTTCAATTCAATTTCTTCCAAATTTTTTTTTTGTCTATTTTTTTTGTGCTTTTTTCTTCTTCGCTTGCATAGAGCATACAATCTTCTGCATTTTTTGTTGTTTCTCATTCTCTTTTGTCTCAGTCAGTCGCGCTCTTTTTCATTTCTTCTATTTATCTAAGACTTTGCCACTTTTCCCATTTTCGTGCAATAACATTTGTTTTTTATTCTCTCTCGTTCGCTAAAGTTTTTTTTTTATACTGCTTTTAATCAGATACAAAGCAAAATTTTTGTTGTTCTTTGCCTGCTACTTCTTATTCTTCTTCTTCATCTTCTTTGCATAAGTGAATACACAAACTTAAATCGAAATACAAACACAAATACAAATATTTATATGTGTGTGTTTGTCTGAAATGTATTTTCAATGCCATCTGCTGCCTCTGCTGCTGTTGCGGCTGTTGCTGCTGTGAACGGTGCGTATGAGCGATAACAACAATAGCAACGCATTATTAGTATGTTACTGATCTCTGTGAACATCATCTTTTGCTAAAGCATTCCCAAAACTCTCTCTCTCTCTCTCTCTCTCTCTCTCTCACATCACTCTCTTTCTCTCTCGCTCTCGCTCTCTCTCTCTCTTTTTGCATACTCCTTTGTTTGTCCCTCTTTTTTCCTATACACTTGTAGTTTACATTTCTTAACACATCACAAATCATGTTTTTATGACACAACAACATACTCGTTCGCTTCTCTACATTTTTGACTTTTAAATTTTTCAGCAAAGTTTCAACTTCAGTTTAATCCCAGCAGCAATGTTCAATCTATTCATTCCGCCGCCTTTTCGCCTACCCCTCCAGAGCATACCATTTCCATTTCCTTATCATAGTATCAATAAATTAATTCGAAAACTTTGCTGCTTCCATTCGATTGCTTTCGCCTTTCGTCTTTCCCCTGCCGCCCGACCCACATTTTTTTGTCCCTACTCGTCTCTTTTTAAAATTTTTTTTTTTTTGTACAAAATTCGCCTGTTTCAAATTTGCTTCTCTTCTGTTTCTCCTCCTCTCTGCTTTCCTCTTTTTTTTGTGCACTCGTCATCATCATCGTCATCGTCATCGTCAGTGGCTCCAGCAGCGTATCGTGTATCTATAAGTTTGTCGAGTAATTTGTCGGATATCGCAGGCAAACGACACTACAACAACAACAGCAACAACAAAAGCAACAAATAGAAGCAACTTTAGGCTGCAGTCACTCGAACAGTTAACAGTTAGTATGCCACCTCCTCCCACTTTCTGCCTAGCTTCTCTCACCCTGCCTTTGTCACTGTCTCTGCCTCTGTCTCTGTCTCTTCGTCTCTTTCTCTACACTTTTGGCTATTGAATTGGTTTCGTGCTCATGCATTTTATATGAAATTGTCTGCATGCCCCTTGTCTGTGTTTCTTCTTTTCCTTTTTTTTTTTTATTTTTTGCACAACTGCCGCCACGCCCACCATACCAGTAACAGCACCAGCAATAACTACAGCACCAGACCACCGCCCAAACGCCCCTTAATAGCACCCGAAAAATGTTTGGCGCTGCAATTAGTGGACAACATTTGTTAACCAACACTCGAACAGACTAACAGACGTACAGGCGAAAACTCGAGCCCAGATCCAGAAAGAGAGATCCAAGCTAAACCAGCTAAATGCAGGTAGTAACAACGAGCTCTTATCTTTATTGCAACTAGCGGCGGGATGGGGCGGGGCACGGCAAGCAGCAAAGACATGGGGTGGCAAAAAAAAAAAAAATTAAATGTGGGCGCCAGAAAAAAAAACGAGAAACGAAAAAAAGAAAACGTAAAGTAAAAAAAAAAAAAAAAACAAAGGGAAAATTTGTTAGAAAGAAAACATGTCGAATAAAAATGTAGCAAGAGGCAAAAGGCATTTTCTTCTTTTATTTTTTACATTTTTTTTACTGTTTTTTTTTTTTGAAGTTGAATTTTAATCCATGGTTTTTTAATGCGGGCGATAAACTTTTACTACAATTGTCGACAGCCTTTCGGGGCTTTCTATATAACTGTATATTTATTCATACATACATATCGTATGTGTGTGTGTTATATATATATATATATATATATGTGTGTGTGTGTGTGTATAAGTTGGCACAGAGACAGCTCTCCAACTGGTCGTTCAGGTGCTACAGTTTAATTATGTGACGTTAACGTGAACGTCAACGTCTGCGTCGGCAGCTGCAGAGGCAGCGGCAACGTCAGCTTCAACGTCGTTTTGCCGCTTAATGTTTTAATTAAATGTTTTATTAGCACGCTTTTGGGGCACGTCTAACATCTAACGAGAATGTAAGAAGCAGCAAAAGTAATACAGTAAGAAAAAAAATATGTGAGCAATGAACGTGCACCCAAACACCTCATCACCCCACCCCACACAACATCTTCCCATTCCCGTGACTTGTGTATGAAAGATCTATGGGAATTGCACGATAAACTGTAAAACAAGCAACAGCTTTATGTTGACTTAAAGAGCATTTGATTATTATATTGACATGAGTATAATAATAATTTACAATCGTTTAGTCTACGGTATTTCTCTATTTTATGCACGCACTATTTCAGAGTGCATAAAATCTAGGTTATATATGTTATGGAGTGTTTACATTTATTATACTCATATTTCTCAAGAAGTTAAATTTTTGAGTGAGAAATTTTATTGCATTTATGAAGCACTTAAAGTGATTCTACACTGTTTACTATATATTCTCCTTTATATATACATAATTTTTAATATCTAAATTATTATAAAATTATTTTTTTCTTAGATCAGAAATTTATATAATTTCAATATTAGTTATTTAAATGTGCAAAAGTTTAAAAAAGTTCTGATCAGAAATTTGTAGGAGTGTCCGACACTGAAGCTTATACCAAAAATTTAAGAATAAGCATCTGCAGTTTAGTAGTGCAAATAAAGGCTTTAATTATTTTTTTTTTGCCATCCGCTAATAATATAAATGCTCATTCTTTCAAAGACATAACTGACTAATTTGCTACGTTTATATATATATATATATATAAAAGATATATAAAAGATAGTAATTTAATTTAATGTATATATAATTTAATATATAATAAAAAATACATCATTGTTTATTTTATTATATTCAAGCTTTAATCATAATAAATCTTGAATTTTATTTATATATTTTCTTTGATTTCAATATTAATTATGAAATTTTTTCCAAAATATTTGTTTATATAATATTTTGATTTAAATATTAATTATAAAATTTTTCTTGAAATTCTTGAAATATTTAATTTCATAATATAAAAAGTTATATATTAAATTTTCTTTTATTAATTTTATTCTGTGATTTTTTCTCATCATATTTTTATAGGTCTATATGTTTTCTTTAAGTTCTTGAAATAATTAAATTTATATTATAAAATTTTTTATGAAATTTATGAAAAAATGAATTTAAATTTTCATTTGACTTTTCTCTATTATATTTATAATATTATTTTACTTGATGCTTACCTATATTATAACACGATATCTGCTCTCTGTGTCTCTGTCACTCTTCTCCATTGAAATGTACATGCATGTATTTTTTTTTCTTTATAGCTACATTACTGTTTGTACTTTATATATTTTTGTTCTTGTTGATGTTTTTTTCTGTCGCTTGCTGTGTGTTGATTTAAGCGTTATTCAAAAACGACTTCAACATTGCAGCTTTTATCTTTGCCATCATCTGGCATTCTTTTTCATCTTATAAAGGATGTGTTTCTTCTATTTCCATTTCATGCTCACCACAAGAAGTCCGTTAAGATGGCTGCAACAGCCATGCATTGCCGCATGTTGTGCCATGTTACTGTTTCTCAGTGTATATATATATATATGAATATATATATATATATATATATATATGTGTGTGTGTGTGCCTGCGAGTGTGTGTTTGTGTGTGTTGCAAGCCAACAACAAATCAACATCCGGTTAGGCAGCTCTCTGATACGAGCCGCAGAGTAAAGTCGCTGCGTCTATGTGTTGCTGTGGTTGCTATTTTGCTGCGTTGCTGCTGCCTCGCACAAACATTGCACTTATGAATTATACACATACAAAATATACACGCTCCCGCTCTCTCTTTCTCTCAGCCGCCTCTCACCTCTATCATAATCATCATCATCATCCCCCTGCCCCCTTGCACAACTCGTCTCGCACGCTACGCTCTCCACATCTCCACACCTCTGAATCTCTTGCTCTCTGTTGTCTCTTGTCTGTTGTCTGTGTCTGGGCAAGTTGACAGGCCGGCGGCGGCCGCATTTGATAACTGTAGCTGCTAACTGCTGCTAGCTGAAGTCGCCCGTCGCTTTACACACATCATATACAGATATGTATGTGTGTGTCTGCTTGTGCATGTGTTTGTGTATGTGAGTTGTCTGGCCGGCCTCAGTTTGTCTCTCCGTGTATTTGTTGTCTGCGATAGTCAAGCTATTTATTATTATTGTTGTTGTTGTTGTTGTTGTTGCTGTTGTTGCTGTTGCTGTTGTTGTTGTTTGAGTATTGAGTGAGTAACGCGTTGTCGTTAACTTTTTGGCGACTTTTGGCACAGACAGGCGTCGGCTTTTTTTTGTACTTAATTTTTGTTTTTATTTTGTATATTTTTCTTGTGTTTTTTTTTGTTTTTTTTTTTTTGATTTGTTAATATTTGTTGCTACTCTCAGAATATTCACTTTTAGCTTTAGCACAATTTTAGCACTGCATATTTTTGTCTTTGTTTCTTACTTTTTACCACTGTGTTCTATTCGCATGTCTGACTCTCAAATCTAACTGCGTTTCTGTGTGTCTCGATCTGTTGTTCAGAGTGTGAGAAAACAATATGTAGTATTCCTCCTGACTCTAAGTTGTAATATGGCAATTGAAATTGTAGAAGAAGTCAAATGATGAAAAGCTATTGCTGCAGAGCTGGGCAACATTTGACGACCGGCACAGACGAGACGCGCAGCACGAATGAATGAAGTTGGCGAATAAACGATATTGCGAAGCATTTACACATTCAGTTAACGTCGCAGCAGCAGAGCAACAACAGCAGCAGCGGAGCAGCAGAGCAACAACAGCAGCAGCAGAGCTAACACGACTGACAATTCACGAGACGATGCGATACGATGAAACGACGATACACGAATGTAAAACGACAACGCGCCGTTGACTCGCAGCAACTCAACTTCGCAGCACTCTCAATCGCGGCGTTGTTCTTCTCTCTGTCTATCTCTCTATCGCGTGTTACGTTTGTTGCTCACGCGTGTAGGTCGTCTAGAGGCCATTTGGGTTGCCATTTCTTGGCTCACTCTCTCTCTCTCTTTCTCTCTCCGTCTCTTGTGCTCTCGCTCTCTCACGCGGTTCGCTCTCTTTAGAGGCCATTTGCTTTACGCTCGCTCTTTTACTTTGTTGCTTACTTGTATGCTGACGCTGCCGCTTTACACACACACCCCCCCCCCCCCACTTTCCTACCTTACACTCTCTCGCTCTCGCTCTTTTTTACACCATTTCTGACTCTGTTCGTTCTCGTTTGCAAATTCTTTGCTTGCTAAAACTGCAAATCAAAGTCGAGGTCGTTGTACGAATGAAAGAATGTCGGCATGTGATATTGTTTTTGTTGCTATTGTTGTTGTTTTTGTTGTCGCCTCTGCTAACGTCGCTGTCACTAGCTACCGCTGCTACTGCCACTGCTTCTGCTGCTGCTTCTGCTGCTGCTGCTGCTGCTGCCACGCTGATGTTTAATGCCTGCTCCGATCCAGCATTGTCGCTTGTAACTGTGTGTTCGCCTGTTACCCAAGCAGCAGCATAAGCAGCAGCGAGTCTTTGCTGTCGCTGCATTATGCTGCTTTTGTCTGTCTGTCTCAATCTCTCTCTCTCTCTCTCTCTCTCTCTCTTTCACTCACATACACACTCATTCTACTCTATACTACTATTGCAGTGTATGTAGTGTGTTCTTGTGTGTGTGTGCGTGTGTGTATGCTCGGCATGCCTTAACTTGGCTTTCTTTTGAATAATGTTGCTTCATGCTTTCGCAGTCTTGGTCTTCATCTGCCTGTGTCTGTCCACCCGTCCGTTCGTTTGACTCTCTGTCTGTGCAATTGTCTGCTAGGCAAAAATGCTGTTACTTTTTATGTGCACTCTTCGACTACTACCCCCCGGTCCACTTCACCATTTCACCAGCACCCGCTCTCTCCTATCGACACTCCTTTTGGAATTTTGTTAGACTGCTGCCGTCGCAGCCATCGTCTCTCAGTCTCTTGCTACTCATTTCTACTTATTTTTACTACTTTTTTAATACATTTTCGGCTCTTCTTGTTGGTAAGTAACGAAACACACAGGTCTGCGGGGGGGCGTGTAAGTTTTTTTTTTTTTTTTTTGGGTCTGTTTGTTCGCCGCTTTCGCGCGTTTGTAATAAAAACTCGTTATAAGTAGAAATTCTTTATTTTTTTTCTTTTCTTTTCTTTTCTTTTTTCTCATTTCTTTCTCTTTCTTGCTTTGTCTTTCAACTCTTGCGTACCTTGTGTGTGTTTGTGTTTCTGATACTTTTTTTTATTATTTTTGGCTAGTTCACCTGTCCCCTTTTATCCGCACAGCCCTGCCCCTCTATGGCCTTTGGCACACTCATCTATTTCCATTTTTTAAGCACTCTTTGCGGCCACTTTTCTTTATTATGATTCTTATATTCTTCACTTTTTTTTGCGCTCTTTGCCGTATTCCATGACAAATGTGAGAACCGCTTGTGGCACAAAAGGTTTTTGCTCTAGTCGGCGGTTTAGAAGTTTTAGCTCGCCTGGTTAACGCCCCCTCTACACATTAACAGGTAACACAGAATATATTCTTTCTCCATCTCCCTCTCTCTCTCTCTCTCTCTGTGCATCATCATCAACATCTTCTTTCATCATTTACCTCTCTTACACTCAATTATTAGGCTAGTTGGCAAGCTAATTTGCTTATCAGCAGCGCATTCAATTCAGAATGTTGGCAACCTCAATGGGGAAGGGGGCTTAGGGCAGGACTGGGAGGCGCAGTTGTGTTCGCTCGATGTTACGGCATCGAAATTCGCGCCAAATGAAATTGTCATTTGCTGCTGCTGCTGCTGGTGCTGCTGCTGCTGCAACAGTCGCTGATAACAATTCCAAAATACTCTCTTCACACTTTTTACCCTTTTCATTCATTCTTTAACTTTTCCCCTCTTTGCATGTTTTTTCTTGCTACATATATTCTATCTATTATTTGGCTGATAAGATAGATAGAGAGAACGAGAACATGAAGAATGAAAAAAAAAAATAAAAAATAAAAAATAAATAAAGAAAAAAACTTGAAATTAGTTTCGTTCTCAAAATGTGCAAAATCATCGCTGAACAGTGCAAAAACTAGGAAACAGCAGCATTCCGGAACGTGTATAAGTATCAGGTCTCTTTACATTACTCTCTTTCTCTCCCTCACAACAGTTTTTCTCTCGGTCTTGAACTATTTAACACCATTTATCGTAAAGCCACAAAACAATAAACCAATGATTAAGCGAAAAAAAATTACACAAAGTTATTGAACAGATCGTGTTTTACACACTACTACAACTGTAAAGTTGAAGAATTTGCATAAACATCGCTTGAGAAATAACCAAAAAAAAAAGAGTATAGAACAAAATATTAAATAAATACTAAGTATTATATCATTGTATTTTAAATGGAAAGCAAAAAAAAAACTTGAACAATTTCTATAAAAGATTTGATAGATTTTCATTTGCCTTTCAAGTCTATGTATCGGCAAATCTCACATTGAAATATATAGAAATATTTAGTTATGTATATACTATACTTCAGTATATTAAATATCAATATATCATATCATATCATTATATGCACAAACAACACTCACCTGTCAATGCCAACATTATAGACAAAATGCATTTTACTCGCACTTAATGGAATTTCCAACGATTGCAGTTTTTCTTTTTTTTTATTATTTCATTTTCCTCTTTTATTTATTGTATTTCTTTTTTGCAGTGTTTTATTACATTTGTTTGTTTACGCGACGTAGAAATGGAAATATGAATTTACGGTGAATTGATTACAGAGCCTCACGTTACACGTTTAACATTTGAGAAGTCCATATATATATATATATATATATATATATATATATATATATATATATATAGTAAATATTTATATTTATATTAATTTTTGCTTGTTATTTACTTAAGTTTTGTTTCTGTATTTTTTGTTTATATTGTTCACTCTTCTTAAATTTCGCTGATAAACGGAAAAAGTTGCCAAAATTATTAATATAAAATTCTTGAACTTTTTATTTTCATTTTTACATGCCTTTGCTGACTTGGCACAACTTGACGAATGTCTGTTAGACTGAGTTTTGTGTCTGTCTCTCTCTCTCTCTCTCTCTCTCTCTCTCTCTCTTTCTCAGGCTGTGTGTGTGTGAATGAGTATGTTTACCGTTAGACAGTGCGTATGCGCAACGTTTAGCAATATACGCAACGGCTTTATCATATTTCTCTCTGCTCTTTACGTATTGCCTGTCGAACCTGTCGACCGTTTCGGCTGAGTTACCAAACTCGACTGCTTTCATGTGTAGTTTTTTGCTTTAGACTCTGCTACTGCTGCTGCTGTCTCCGTATTCGTCTGCATCACCATCGTCGTCGTCGCCGTCGTCTTCATCGTCATCGTCATCGTCATCGTTGTCGTTGTCGTCCTCGTGTCTTCAACTTTGTTTTCGGCTCGGCTGGTTAACTGCATTTGGATTGAACTGAACTGTCGCCGCTGGGCAACCGCAGCTGGCGAATGTTGCGTTTCAACTGAATGCCAACTTTATGGGGACTTGCCCAACGAGAACTGCTGTGTGCATTTGCGACCTGGGCAAAACTTTACGCGCAGCGCAATTGCAATTGCGGCAGCAACGGCGGCAGCAGCAGCAGCAGCGATAACGAAGCAACTGCGACGCAAGCCAACAGCTGGTGAAGGTGAAGGTGGCCCCAGTGCAGACAACGAAAAAGCAGCAACAACAAAAACACTGACGCCAATCAATGAACACGAGAGAGAGAGAGAGAGAGCACATTGCTGCGTCGGCGCTCAGCTTCTGCTGCCTTTTGCTTGTGCTGCTGCCGTCGACGTTGCTGCTACTATTGAATTGCATAGCGCCGGTTATGGGGTGTGGAGCCGAGCATTGGGCGCCAGACGATGACGATGACGACCAAAACGACAACGACAACGACAACGATGACGACGACGACGACGACGACGACGACTACAGCGTACCGTTGAGTGCATTGGCATAGTAAACTTTGCACGAGGCGCCGTCTCCATCGTCGTCGACTGCATTAAAGTAACACGCAACGAGAGAGAGCAGCAGCAGCAAAATCAGCAGAAGCAAAAGCAACAACTGCAAACAACTCCCAGCCGATTCTCTCATTTACATTATCGTTGTTCACCAGTTCTACAGCCGAATGCCGTTAGAATGCGCACTTGACGTCGCGTCGTTGACGTCGACGCTAGCGTTGCTCATCAACAAGTCAGCGGCTGCGACGTTGACGACAACGGCAATGGAAACGGCGACGTCGATGCTTTTTCTACTCGCTTCTCGCACAAAGGAATTCCCCCAAATTGGCAATACGACGACGCTGGCGTATGCCACGCAGCCAGCGTTGTCAATTTACATTCATGTATAAAATAAAAAAATAAATAAATGAAAAAAATAAAATTAATGCAATATTTTTTTTATATAATTATGAATATAATAAATTTAAATATTAATTAAAAATACAAAATTCATATAACTGCAGTGCTGGCAGCGCCAACCACGAGAAGTGCGACAACTAGTGTGAAAAAGAGAGTGAGACACTGCGTTGCTGCTGGCGCTAGCAGCGGAAGTAAACGGAAAGCTTCAATTTAGCCGGCATTTTACATTGCATCCGCTCGGGTGAGCAGCGAACTTAGCAACAGCAGCAGCAGCAGAAATAGCAGCAACAGCGGCATTGACTGAAGCAGCATGCTGACGCCAACAAAAACTCCTGGGGTGGTCTGTTCAACCAGCAAAAAAAAAATAACAAAAAAGTAAAACAAGCCACCAAAAAAAAGAGAGCAAACAAGCGCGAGAGCAAATGAGAACGCAAAGGACTTAAGAGCACACACAAATTTTCTGCTCTTTACTGTTGATATATATATTATATACATATATATTTTTTTTTGTTCGATTTTGTTTCGTCTTTTTTTTGGTTTTTTTTTTTGCACGTGAGGCAGGTCAGTTGCGTTGTGCCTTATGTGGCTGTGTGACCAGCTGATGACGCTGCCGAACGACGCGTTTTCGATGCGGCGCACAGCGTTCGACAGACAGCGGCAGAGGCAACACGACAGGAATGCTCGTCGTTCCCTTTGCCGTCGCCGTCGTCGTTGTCGTTGTCGTCGCAGCACATTCGGTTGGCATTATTAGATTTATCGTGTTTTAGCGCTTAAGCAGCGACTCTGTTATTGCCCCTGCCACCCTCATCAACTACCTCCTCTTCCCATGCACCATTTCACGACTCAACTCGACTCGACTCGAGGCACATTTTATGGCTTGTCCTTTTTGCTTAGCTCCTGCGGGCACTTTTCTCATCATTATTTGCGCCTGAATTTGCTGGCATTTTCCTTTCTTTTTTTTTGCTTCATGCAGTTTATGTTCTGCCCTGACTTTTCATTATTATTATTAGCACATCTTCAGTATAAATTCCCGCGCTCTTCAATTTTCCTTCTCGTCATCTCTTTTCTTTTTCCCCATTCATTTTTCATTTTCTTCCCTCTGTCTCTCTCTCGTTTTCTCACTCATTTATTCTCTATTTCTCTCTCTCTATTTCTCTCTCTGTCTCTCTCTCTCTCACTCTCTCTATGTCTCTATGCAATTGGCATGCAAAATATATTTAATTAGCTTGGCATCTCAAGCTGTTGCCTCTGCTTTAATTTTGTGGCATGCAACATGAACAGCGCGCAAAGCGCCAGACAACAACAATTAAATTACAAACCAATTTCAGACTTTTCCAAACTTTTCACATCGAATTATTATTAAATTTTTGCACAACAAATACACCAAACCACACAAACAAACATACATGAATGTATATACATATATGCACATATGCATATCTAACACCTACACACACTCACACATTGTCAATTGTGCACACATGTCGCCTTTTAACCGCGCACAATTTTCATATGCCAAAAATACTAAATATTCGATAGTCGAAACAGAAAATATGCAAATATTTCATACACTGTGAGAAATTAATTAAAACAAATTCATTTATTTATACTATCTGGGTACGGAAGACGTAGAATACATGCATTAAATAGTATATAATAAATAAAATATCTAAAATACATCAACTATGAAGTATATGAAGTAAATGAAGTGAATGAATAAGAAATATAAAATATATAAAATATATATAATATATAAAATGTATAAAATATATAAAATATATAAAATATATAAAATATATAAAATATATAAAATATATAAAATATATAAAATATATAAAATATATAAAATATATAAAATATATAAAATATATAAAATATATAAAATATATAAAATATATAAAATATATAAAATATATAAAATATATAAAATATATAAAATATATAAAATATATAAAATATATAAAATATATAAAATATATAAAATATATAAAATATATAAAATATATAAAATATATGAAATATATAAAATATATAAAATATATAAAATATATAAAATATATAAAATATATAAAATATATAAAATATATAAAATATATAAAATATATAAAATATATAAAATATATAAAATATATAAAATATATAAAATATATAAAATATATAAAATATATAAAATATATAAAATATATAAAATATATAAAATATATAAAATATATAAAATATATAAAATATATAAAATATATAAAATATATAAAATATATAAAATATATAAAATATATAAAATATATAAAATATATAAAATATATAAAATATATAAAATATATAAAATATATAAAATATATAAAATATATAAAATATATAAAATATATAAAATATATAAAATATATAAAATATATAAAATATATAAAATATATAAAATATATAAAATATATAAAATATGTAAAATACATAAACTAGTGTATAATGTAAATAAAATTCATAAAATAGTGTATAAAGTATGGTAAATAAAATAAACAAGATATAATATATAAAGTAGTGCATTTAATAAGTAAAATATATAAAGTATATAAACTAAATAAAATATATAAAATGTATAAAATATTCTTGGTACTTAAACGATTTTAGTTAAGCGAGTGTCATATACATACAGTGGCTCCAAAGAATAATCGGACAAGCCCTTGTTGAATGTTTGGTTGCGTGAAAATGACACTGAAATGGATGGTGAATAATTTTGATCAACGTATAATCGGACAACACCTGATCCAGTCGAAAATTTAAAAAATCAAAAAAAAAAATTGTATTTGCAGATCATACTCTTGTTTGCCAAAGACCTAGTAGTCACTTTGGCATTGATTATAACAAGTTTTGGTGTACTTCTGGCTTGATTGAGTTTCATGCTCAATTAGACATTTTTGGGTTAATCGAGGGTGCTATATTCGTTTTTATACACTATCATGGCCAACTCTTTGCAGATATTTTCCATAATGGCGTCATAGGCGTCATGGGCATCATGGGCATCATGGGCATCATGGGCATCATGGGCATCATGGGCATCATGGGCGACAAATCTGATAACGTGGGCGACATAGACGTCATAGACGACACGGGCGTCTTGGACTACTTGGACATGGATAACCTAGGCGACATGGGCATCATGGACATGATTAACCTGTGAGTTATGGGCGACAAGAACAACATGGAAGACATGGGTGACTTGTACTTGGATAACATTGGCGACTTGAATATGGATAACCGGAATGATATGACCGATATTGCTGATATAGATAATATGACAGAGAAAATATAAAAAATATGGATTGAATGCATAATGTAGATTTCGTTATCTTTATATGCTGATACATTATCTTTTGTCTCAGTGTATTTGTTATATTGGAGATATACAAACTGCAATTTAGATAGTTTTATCTCTAAATTGAGTTCCGGTCCTACATATTTTCGGTTTTCATGCATATTGTGATGGTGTCCGGAAAATTGTTTGCAATTAAGCCAAAAATTATGTTGCCAGAAAATACAAACACAATAAAAGAAAAAAAAAACAAGAACAACAAAAACAGTTAAAAAATGAAAATGCAACGAGAACAACAAGAAGTTGGCAGTAATTAACATTGGCAAAAAGAAATAAATTATTTACAAATTTTTGGCATTTGCCATTAACAACACGGCGCAAATTGCAATAACAAAACGTAGAACAGAGACAACAAATAAAAAAAAAAAAAAAAAAAAACTACTAAAAATTGAACAATAATAAAAATAAATATTTAAAAAATTTACAAATTTATTTTGGTCGAAAATATTTAATGCACAACTAATGGCAGTAAATGTGTTGCAACATTGCAACAGAGCTTAAATTAAACATTAAAACGATGCTAATCAGACGATCCCCTGGCAATATATATGTACCTATAGTATATATTCCATATATATTTATATTATATGCATTCGTATAGGAAAACTAAAAGCCTGCATTAAACTTATGCGCAAAATATTCAAATGCATCTAAATAAATATGAGAATTTTATAACAGAACGCGCAAAAATTCACAAAAAGATATGCGACAAAAGCAATGACAACAACAGCAACAACAATAATTGTTACACTAAGTAAATAATGAAAGTATGCTCTACTAGGAAATACCATACAATATGTAACGTCTCTGTATTCAAAAAATAATAGCGATGTTAAATATAGGTTAATTTATTTTTATTTATTCTTTACCAAATTTGAAATTTTTCATTTTTACTATTTTACATACAATTTTTTACATATCATTATGTTTGGTTGTATTTTATTAATATTAAATTCATAAGGATGAGATTACAAACAAAATTTAGAATTGAATATAATTTAATGCCTGAAATTCATTGAATTCTATACTGCGAAAAATAAAAAGGCACCAAACTATTTACAATTTTACAGGGTGTATACAAATTATGACTCGATTGGCGCGAAAAGGATTAACTTTGATCAGATGCAAATGAGAAAAAGAGAGAAACAGAGCGCGTGCGAGATAGAGAGAAAGAGAGAGCGAGAGGTAGAGGTAGAGAAATATGAGAAAGTTAAGGCTGGGTGGGATAGGTCAGAGAGCTGACGTCGCCTGGGGACTCGATGCTGTGGCACAAATTGAGCTAATTGCATAGTATAGATATAACATAAGAGAGACAGAGATGCACAGATGCACAGATGGAGAAAGTCTCTGTATGAGAGAGAAGCAGCACGCACATTAATAGCCATTGCATTAGCATAAAGTGTTTCAGGCATTGTCCACTAAATAAGGATGAGACTAAATTTACAATTGGCGACTCAGTTTTTGGCGTAGAATAACGCTAATTGCGATATCAGAACAGAATTTGGCACATAAAACGCGAGACGTGATTCATTTGATTGACATGTAAACATTTACAGCAATTGACTTCAATAATGCACCAAAAGCAGATGAAGAGAATGGGAAGACGACAAAAGAGAGAAAAAGAGATAGTAAAAGAGAAAAAGTGAGAATAAGTGAAAGCGAGAATGGGAGAAAGAGAGAATTAGTGAAAGATAGTGAGTAAAAGAGAGAATGAGCGAAAGAATGACTGAAGGGGAGAATGAATGAAAGAGGGAATGAGTGAAAGAAGGAGTGAAAGGGAGAGTGAAAGGGAGAGTGAAACAAAAAGAGAATGAGTGAAAGAAGAGAGAGAGAAAGACTGAGGGTAAGAGAGAATGAGTGAAAAACTGAGTGAAAGGGAAAATATGTAGAAGATAGAGTGAGTAAAAAGGAGAGTGAGTAAAAGAGAAAATGAATTAAAAGGAGAATGAGTAAAACAGAGAGAGTGTATGAGAGAAAAAGTGAGGGAAAGAAAGAGAGAGAGAGAGAGAGAAAGAGAGAAAAATTAACGATAATCAGGGAAAAACTTTGGAAATGCTTAATCTATTGATTTATAAACAAACAGAGGCTTAATGAGTGAGATAGAGAGATAGAGAGAGAGACATATAACGAGAGACTACAATAAATAAGAAGTAAATACAACTACACGTGGCAGCATCGCCAGAAATCTCTGTTCGCCTTGCATTGATTCAAAATTACAATAGTTCAGGTTAGGCGCAACCATGCAACCATGCAACCAACACACAACTACAAGCGGCTGCATATTTTCATTGCATAAATCTCAGCAAGGTAAAACGGTGTTAAAGCTTCATTCACCACCCGTTGGCGTCATTCACCACCCGTTGGCAACCACTAAACGCGCACTAAATGCGGTTCAACGCTTGGAAACTGTATGAAATGTGGTTGCCACGTGGGAGATTCTTGTTTTAGGCAAGCCAGGTTAGCCCGAAAGAGAGAGAGTGAGAGAGACAGAGAGAGAGTAGTAGAAGCATGGCATGTAGTGGAGTGGGTGTGGAATACTCTTCAACAAAATGGAAATGGCAATTGTATGTGCGAGGGTTGTTTGAGCGTTTTGCGACTGTTGAAAACTTTCATTGTTGGGTTATATTTCGTGTTTTGGTCGATTTAATTTTTTTTTTTTTTGGTGTTTTGTTTTTGCGTGCGTTGCAGCATGTGTGTAAGTGTGTGTTGCAGCCACGTCTGCGGCAAACCGTGCAAACAACGGTTTAAGATGATTAAGTGCTTTTCTGGCCGCACTTTTGTGGCCAAGCTCAGCTTGTGTTTCTGTTGCTGTAGCTGCTGCTGCTGTTGCGGCAGTTGCAAGTTTTCATTTTCTAAAAACGTATACAAAACGCCTACCAAAAAATGCTGCAACCAAAATTTTTGTTTTCCTTTCCATTGTTGTCAAAAATGTAATTTCCATATGTTTGTTGTTTGCTTTGCCAGTCTGGGTGTGTGTTTTACAGTGTGCGTGTATGAGTGCATGTGTGTGACTGTCTGATTGTATCTATGTATAGGTGTGTATCTATGTATGTGTGTGTGGCAGCTGAGCAAACCAACTGCAAAATTTTCTGCTGATCTACGGTTTTTATACTCGGTGCCCTATGGGTACCAAGAGTATATTGGGTTAGTGACAAGAGCAAATGTATGTAATACCCATAAGGAGGCGTGGCCGACCCCATAAAGTATATATATTCTGGCTCAGGATCAACAGCCGAGTCGATTGGAGCATGTCCGTCTGTCCGTCTGTCCGTCTGTACGTCCGTATGAACACACAGATCTCGGAGACTATAAGAGCTAGAGACTTCATTTTTTTTGCATAGTGTTTGTAGTGTTTGCAGGCAGATCAAGTTTACTTTTGAGATTTTACCACGCCCCCTCCGCCTCCACAAATCGATAAAAACGATTTTACGTTGTGTACAAAACATTGTGTACAAATTTGGAAGTTATACACATTTCAAATTTCAAAAGTTGAGAGGCGTACGCTTGCTTGCTTTTCTCACCCCATACGACGGCAACATTTACTCAGTGTTTCTCACACTTGTGAAGAGCGTGGCTCAGTGGTTAGAGGGTTGAACTCGCGTGCATGAAGTCCGCGGTTCGATTTCCGAGACGATTCTTTTTTTTTAAATTGTTTTTTTTTTTTTTTTTTTTTATATTAACTTAAAATGGGCCAGTGCGCAGCACGAGAACAATAAATATATAATATAACTTTGGGCACCGAGTATTATATAGTCGAGCACACTCGACTATAACTTTCTTACTTGTTTTTTTTGTTTCTGTTTTGCCTAAGGCAAACGCAAAGAAATAACAACAACTTTTTGTGTCTACTTACTTCATGCCTCTTGTATCCTTGCAGCATTCTTTCGTACTCTTGCTTTCTTTCTAAACTGATTTGTTTATATTTGCATTGAATCTTCTACGTTTTCAGTGTGTCAAGTTTTGCGGTTTGCCTGTTGAAGCATTTGATACGCTCGACATTGAAGTGCACATAGCACACACAGCACACTCAACAAATACAAACACACATCGCACACACACAGACAGACTCACATAATACACAAACAAACTCGCACACTTCAACTCCCACTCATAGCGCTTTCCACTGGCTGTTGTTCAAAAGATTAAGTATACGTCAACGTTGCTCATGCCGTGTAACGTTTTTCAATTAGCAACGACTACCGCTCTCTGCTTCTTTCCACTACGTTTCGTTGTACGTTTCACATAGAAGAAAAAAAAGAAAAATATTGCGTATGACACCTGTCAGCTTGTCATTGTTGCTGCCATTGCCATTGCCATTAGTATTCTGGCTAAAACGGTTCACATTAAACCAAAAAAAAATAGCAAACACTTTTGGCCAATTTCAAACAGTATTTGCAATTTCTGTTGCAAAAGTTTTACTGCAGCTTCATAATTAGTTAATTAATTTGATTAGCAGATTAGATAACTCAGAAACTTAGTTAAAAGCCACAAGAAACAGATACAAAAATTTTAAAGAAAATATTTAATTAAATTAAAACAAACTAAAGAAAGACAAAGACTCGTCGTAAGAGAAACTTAATGTTTGAACAACAATCAAATTTGCTCCGATTTAGAATAGACTTAGCTGACTTACAGCTAGACAGACAAGTCCATAGAAAAAATTCAGTTTTTCACAGATTGTTCAATGTCAATTACAGGAAATACTTTTCCTTTGTAAGGACGATTGCCCTCGGCTGCTAATATCTACTTCATAAAATCTTTTACGCTTTCTTCTATTTTATATAAAAGAGTTTAAAACAAGAAAGCAAAGTTATCGGCAGTCTGAAGAGTTCATAGACTTTCAGCATTAGAAGAAAATTATTAAAAAAAAAAAACAACATTTTCGGCCAATTATTCCAATAAGAGCTGCACGGTATAGTGGTCCGATTTAGACCCAAGTGATATATGACACCACTTTACACAAATCCTGTAAGTTTCTACCAGATAGCAGCTATATGATATAGTGATCCAATCCGGCCGATTCCGATTTAAAATACACCTAATGGGCATATGGTATGTATTCCAAGTTTCATTGAGATTGCTTTAAAACTGAGAGAATAGTTTGCGTAGAAACAGACGGTCAAGCACATTTGGGTTCTCTTGTCAGCGCTGATAAAGAATATATATACTATGTTAGGTCTCTTACACCTTCTAAGAGGCGCTTTTAAGACAGCTCCTGTTCAACCTCTGCAAGGGTAAAAAATTAAATACAGCAACAAATCTTTGAAATAAATTTAAATAAAAATGCAAATGCATTTGTTTATAGAATTTTACAGCCATATATTTATTTATTTTATTTTATGTAAATGTTGAAAATATTTTTCTTGTGATTAAATTTGACTTTAAGTGACTTTCAATTTAAATGTTTCTTTAAGATTTCTTTAAAAAGCTTTATACAAAATATTAAAGTCTTTAAATAGGAAAAAAGTATTTGAGAACAATTTCTCTGCGCATATCCTGTCGAAATTTTGCAAGTTTTGTTTTCAACTCAATTCTGTCAATAAAATAAAATACGTAGGCAATTTACAATTTGTTTAGATGGAAACGTGATAAAATCTATCAGCTATTCATTTGCTTGTTGCCAGCAGCAACAGTTGCCCTTCTTTGCCTTATTCTCTCTCTTTTTTTTCTCTCTCTCTCTTTCTCTCTTTTTCACTCTACATGTTATTAGAATCATAAAAGACTTTTGCATATTGTGCGAAGAGGCAAACAAAAAGTAAGAAAATAGCGACAAAAGTTGCGGCAACTCTTTGAATTTTGAACCAAGTTAAGTTGAGGCCAAAAAGAAAATCAACTTTATGAGTTTGCTGTTCAGCATGTGATGTGCTAATAGATATCCTGTTAACTATTTTATATAGGTAAAATAAAGCAAATATTGTTAAAGATTTTTATTTTGCAATTTTAAATTTGTTGCGAACATCGAGTGTGCCAAGCAACACTTTGGTTAAATGCATATTTATAGGGTATGGTCTATGTTACCAAAGTTGCTGCTGCTGCTGCTGCTGCCTCACATTTCAGCACGGAAAACAACTAAAAGTCAAATAAACAATTCAACTTAACGCTGTCAACGAGCTGCACAAGGAGCTGCACAAGGAGCTGAAGCCCAAGAAGCAACAGCAACAGCAGCAACAACAGCAGCAATAAGAAGCAAGCAAAGCAAGAGCAGCAGCAACAGCAGAAACAGTAGAAGCCTTAGCAGCCGCCAACAGCAGAGCAACGGCATCATCATCGCTCATAATACAAAACAGGCAACTAGAGAAAAGAAACAAGTAAGAAAGTTATAGTCGAGTGTGCTCGACTATATAATACTCGGTGCCCAAAGTTATATTATATATTTATTTTGCTCGTGCTGCGCACTCGCCAATTTTAAGTTAATATAAAAAAAAAAAATTAAAAAAAAAAATTAAAAAAAAAAATCGTCTCGGGAATCGAACCGCGGACCTCATGCACGCGAGTTCAACCCTCTAACCACTGAGCCACGCTCTTCACAAGTGTGAGAAACACTGAAAAAATGTTGCCGTCGTTTGGGGTGAGAACAGCAAGCAAGCGTACGCCTCTCAACTTTTGAAATTTCAAATGTGTATAACTTCCATGTTTATTTTCCGATCTGTACACAACGTCCAGATAAACGCATTCTAACTTTGTACCAAAATTCAGTGCTGTAGCTTGTATGGGTTTGCTTAAAATCGTTCTTATCGATTTGTGGAGGCGGAGGGGGGCGTGGCAAAAATTCAAAATAAACTTGATCTGCCTGCAAACACTACAAACACTATGCAAAAAAAAATGAAGTCTCTATCTCTTATAGTCTCCGAGATCTGTGTGTTCATACGGACGTACAGACGGACAGACGGACAGACGGACAGACGGTCAGACGGACAGACGGACAGACGGACATGCTCCAATGGACTCGGCTGTTGATCCTGAGTCAGAATATATATACTTTATGGGGTCGGCCACGCCTCCTTATGGGTGTTACATACATTTGCTCACTAACCCAATATACTCTTGGTACCCATAGGGCACCGAGTATAAAAAGAGCGACAAGAAGTAGCAACAGCAGCAACAACAACAACAAGAACACGAACAAGACGAACAACAGCAACAGCAGCCAAGGATATTTTTACACAGCGTTCAGGGTCCTTACATAGTTTCATATTTCGTTGCCTTTTGCATGTTTTATTTATTGTGTTGAAGAGCGCAACGTAACGCAGCGCAGCGCAGCGTAGAGCGGCAAGTCAGTGCGATGCGCAAGTCCTTTTGGCCAAAGGTTACAACTCTTGACTTTAATTGTTAACAAGTGACTGCTGTAAGCTTAAATTATTGAATGCCACAAAAGCGGAAGACATTCATCACAACAATATGGTGAACGGAGCAAGCAAGCAGCAAGCATCGCACACGGCGTCAAAATGAGAAATGTTGCCAAAACAAAATTTTTCTTACTTTTCCTCTTCGTCTTTTACTACTTCTGCTACTGCTTCTTCTTTGCAGTCATATATCCTGCTTAAGCAGCGCGTCTTGAAGATGATAGATAACTTTATGGCGTCTTGATTAAAGTGCCACATTTTGTGGCATTAACATCATAAACGCGAATGAGGTCAGTAACACAGCAACAGCAGTAGCGACAGCGGCAACTTACCTTGCAGCCAATGGCCAACAGTGTGGCATGCATATTAGATAGGTAGACAAAACAACAACAACAACAATAAAAGTTACAACAATTGCAGGAGTTACATCATTAGTCTTCATCAACAGCTGCGTCGTTGTCCTACGAACATGTCATGTGTTCGGCCTGCGTTGCGTATACGTAACGCGCAATATTTCAACCCAAGAACATAAGCAGCGCTGCGACAAGTGTGAAATGTGAAGTGAAGAGTAAGTAAAGTACTCAGTATATGTTAGACAGAAAGAGAGCGCAGAGTGAAGTGTGAAGAGAGAAAGAGATAGAGACACACACACACACTGACACCTTCATCAGCAACTCAAACTCAAAAGTAAACAAATTTGCAAAGTTAGAACAAATGCAACTTAAAGATACGCTATAAATTGTCACATGACAATGACAACATCAAGGCGACTGTCACATATGCTGGCAAAATCAAGCGACTCCAAAGCAAGCAATACTTCACATACAGAGTATTTAAAGAGGTGAAAAAGTGAAAAAGTTTTGCCTTCAATTAACTTTGATGTGTTGAAAATTCAGCCGCAGGCTTGAAAATAATTAATTGTTGTTGTGTTTGTTTGTTTGCTTGTCATGTGTGTGTGTCTGTGAGTGTATGTGTGTTGTATATCTTCACACTTGACGTTGTCGTCTGTCTTTTGTTGTTAAGTGCCACAGCGCAACATTCTATAGCAGCGACTCAGTTTAATTTAAAGTGAAAAAAAGCTAAGTTTTTTTTATTTATTCTTTTTCTTCTTTTGCTGCATTTTCTTCTTCTACTTCTTCTTCTTTTCAGTGCTGGCCAATGAATCATGAATTGGCCAAAACGAAAGGACTAGAGAAAAGACGATATCAATGCAAATTGAAGTGGCTACCAACGTGGCGTTGTGCAATGGACGAGCAACGGTATAAGGGGCGTGGCAACAGTGCAGCACTCGTTGAGCTATAGGGAACAGCTATCGTTCTACAAGTCACATTTGAAATTCAATGAATTTTTACCCAGCGACAACGACGACGTCGGTGATGACGAAGCAAAAAGTTTTGCGGCTTAGGATGAATAACACGACAAGACAGGACAGGATGGGACAGGAAAGGACAGTGCTGGACCAAGTAGTGGCAAAGGCACCTGCACATGTCAATTGGCCAGAGCATTCTTTAGCATGTGCCACATATACCATATGCCACATGCCACATGCCACAACAGAGCATCGCGCTGCATTATGAATGATTTTTGGTCAGCAAATTGCCACAAAACCGTTTGCAGTTTAAGTTGAATTCAATTTCCTCTCTTTTTCTCAAACTCCTTGCCGCTCTCTCTCCCTCTTCCGCTCAGTCAGTGACGTATGTGCTTAAAAACTGCCATAAATTCCACTTGGCGTCGACAGTAAATTGCCGCTAATTATACTGAGTGCCAAAAGGAATACCCCAAAAATATAATACAACAACAATTGCAACAAAAGAAATTTTTATATGTTTTTGCAGAAAAAAAAAAAATGTTGCGCATTAAAAATGCCCAATGATTTATTCGAGTTTCATTAAAATATTGTAAATATTTTCGAAAATACATAAAGTACACTTATAATCGACTTGTAGATACCCTAAAATTGCATATTTCATTTACAATTATGCAACAATTTTACTGTCGATAAATTTTACAGAATGTTTTTCCCAAGTAAATATTTAATACATTTAATTAATTGCAAAATCAATTTACAGGGTATTATCTTGGTCAAATATGAAGCCTTGCAAATGACATATTGTCTTTAATTTTCGCACAATTCACATGAATATTGCACAATAAAATGTTTTCTTGTGGCCAATAAGCAAAAGTAGCCATGAGGCAATAGTGGTCGAAAACAAAGTCAAGCTCGATGCGGCTGAATGTAGCATGGCATGTGCCATGCCCTAAGGAATTGACAGCTCAACGAATGAAAGTAGAAGGCAAAAGCAAACAGCAAACAGACAAAAACAACGTTGCGTATACGTAATAAAACAATTAGCAAAAGCTACAAAATGCAATTTGCAATTTGACAATTCGCCCTGAAGAGCGTGTAAAATCTATAGAAGCGACATCTCTGCATGCTTAAAGCTGTAAATTCCACAAGGAGCAAGAAACACTTGAAACAAATCGAAATTAATTTCATTTCAAGTCAAGACATGATACAGCAAGATAGAGAGATGCATAGAAGGAAAGACATGTAGAAGAAATGAGAGAGTCATAGAAGTAAAGGGAAGCAGAGGTAGAGTCACCGAGACAGTGATATAGAGCTCTTCAATCTATCTTCCTCCCTCTTTCTCTCTCTCAGCATTCAATTCCCCAAACATTTTATTGTTTTATTTTCTTTGCGAATTTTTGTCAACTTTGCCCAATTAATAAATCAAATTTCGATATGTACAATTTTATTTCTGGTATTTAATATTGCATTTTATAAATACAAAAATAAATCAATTTTCTGACAAGTTTAAACAATTTGTGGGAGGTGGGGGGGCATGCCCTTCCTCTCTACTCTGAAACAGGAAATTCAATTAGAAATTGAGAAAATTTGATGCGGAAAGTTTAAAAAGTAAATGACAATTGTTTAGTTTAAAGCTATACGTATTGACACCTACCCTGTACGCATTGCGTGTTTGGGTAGTTAGTAAATAACAGATACCCTATAATTTGTATATTAAATTTTAATATTATGCTTGTAATCAGATTCTCAATGCATAACCTTCAGGCAGTTAAAGTTCTCTAGTTATTCAGACATCTATACCCTGATAATCTGTACAGCAAAATTTCTCAAATCTCAATTAAATCATGTTCATTCATGTTTTTAAGCAACTAACATTTTTTTTATATATTTTCTTCGTCTGAATAAGTAGCATTAAAAAAAAAAAAAAAAAAAAATTCTTTGGTCTTTTAGGTTTGCTTCTTGTGCTTGCTTGTGTTGTGGCAATCATGCGAAACACGCGCAAGCTGCAAACGCGCACATAAATCATTTGGCTATTTTTGGCTCAAGAAACAGCATAAAAAAGCGAAGAAAAAACAGTTAGTTGAACAACAACTGTTGTTGCCTAAGCGGCCGCGCACAACGTTTCGTCAGGTAAATGAACTAAAAGTGCGAAACGGTGCGTGGCAACAACTACAAAAGCAAGAACAACAATAACAAGAGCAAAGCCAAGCAAAGCGCGAGTGATCAGTGAGCGAAATTAGATTGCCACACTTTCAAATGCAACAACAACAAGAAAGCAAAAGAAACGTGAGCAGCAGCAGCAAGAATTGTAAAGCAGAGAACTGAGCGCAGAGAACAGAGAGCAGAGAGAAGTGCGGGGAAGCTCTGCTTGTGACTGTGGCTTACACCAAGGGCCAAGAATACTTAAATGCGTTCTGAGCATTAAGCGAGCATCGTCGACGATCACGTCGCCAAAGTTAACAGAGTCGCAATTGCGCTCATGAAACAAAAGCAGCAGCAGCAAAGGCAGCAACAACCGCAGCAGCAACGTCGCCGGCAGCTGATCAGCGTCGTTGCGCGTTGAATGAACAGCTGAGCGTCAGCCAATGCTTATGCAATCAGCATGTAGAACGGTAAAAAGCATTTAGACATTGACCAGCTGACGGAACAGACAAAGCAGACGACGCTGCCGTCGGCGACTGCATCGTTTGGCTGACCAAGCGGCACCGAAACCCCGAAAAAAAAAAGAAGATTAACAAAAAAACAACAACAACAACAATAACGTTGCAACTTCAAGTGTTAAGTGGCACGCCTCGGCAGTGTTAATTTGAACGCAGTGAACACAGTAAAAATATAATAATATATATATAAAAAAAATAAGAAATTAAATAAAAAATAGCACATAAATAAAATAAAATTAAATAAATTATAATAATAGAATAAAAAAAAAATTAATGAAAAAATAAAAATAAATGATAAATTAAATAAAAATTTCACAACACAAATAAATAATGTCAGTTATAATAATAATTGAATAAAATTAATAAATAATTAATAATTAATAATCAAAATTCAAAAAATAAATTAACTTTAAAAAGAGCAAATAATGATGAAATAAGTAGAAGCAAAACCTTAAATAAATCATAATGATATTTAAATATATAAAAATAATTAAAACAAATATAACTATAACATTTATGAAAATTTAAAATAAAATAATAAAAACATTAAATAAGCTTAGAAAATAATTATTCAATAAATAAAACCAAATTTAAATTAATAATAATTAAATATGCAGAAGATAAATAAAAATGTAATAGCAATAAAACTAAAATAACATTAATATGAAAGAGTAATTAAAAAAATATTAAAATAATATAAAAAAATATATAATAAATAAAAAAGAATAATAAATAAATAAAAAAAAATATTAATGAAAATAAAATAAAAATAATTATAATTTGAAAACAATAATATTAAATTAAAAAGAAATCAAAAAAAAAAAAAAAAAATAATTATATATGCAAATAAAGTAAAAAATAATTAATAGAAAACAATTGTATTAAATTAAAAAAAAAAAAAAACACATTAAAAAAATAAAAAATATTTATAAATTCATATAAAGAGAAATACGCCAGATTTGGCGTAGTCATGTTTCACTGTAGTAAAAAATAAAAAAATAAAAAAAAAAAGTAAATATATTCCTGCAAGAATATTTGTTGCATTCACTTCCTCAATGACGGCTTTTGGTGGTTTGTCTAGTTTACCGACTGTTGCTAGCTGCTGCCTGCTGTCTTCTGCCACCGTTGCCTGTCCCAGCTTAGCTTAGCTTAAGCTGAGCTACCACAACTGCTGGTGCTAACATCGCTGCTGCCGCGCTGACTGCACAACAGAGTCGCAAGTTGCGCGCCGCAAGTTGCGACTTGAATTTCGGAATGCGGAGAAAGTAGGCCGCGATCGTCTGCCGTCGTTTGCTGCTGCTATTGCTGCTTCTGCTGTTGCTGTTTCTGCCATGGTTAAGGCCTAACACGCTGCTTTTGCTGCTGCTCATGCAGCCAGCGTCGGCGTTTTTAGTGGCCGCGCTTGTCGCGTGCAGCATTCCATGCAACCGCCGCATGCAGCCACAGCATTGAACAGTTAGACGCTGCTGCAGTTCCGTTTGCCGCCAAGCGGATTTCGAGCCTCTAATTGGTCTCAATCTGTCCGCCTGTCTGTCTATCTGTCTATCTGTCCGCCTGTCCACCCGTCCGTCACCTGATGTCCGCGTTGTATGGCAATGTTTGACGTTTTGTGTCTCATGTGTGTTGTGGCAACAAATGGATTGGCCGATCTGTCGAACTGTCGATCAGTCTGACGATTATGTTTATCATACATCATTATGAATGACTGCAAGGTTGTTGCACAGTGTTGCACGTTGCTATTAGTTGCAACATTGTTGCAACAGCTAGTGTTAGAGAATCACCTCATACACCATACTCCAAGCATCCCTCCGTTCCAACGTTTCATTTGCTTTGTTTACTGATATTTAAAGCGTGTTTGTAGTTGCCGTTGTTGCTGCTGCTACTATTATTGTTGTTGTTGCCCCTTTTTTAATGAGTCGCCTAACGCTGCTTGTCGAATGCCGCATTAGAAAGCAGACAAACTCATAAAAGGCCAAAAACCAAATATACGAGCTCATATATCTGCCTCCACATCCATCTCTCTATCTCTATCTCTATCTCTATCTCTATCTCTATCTCTATCTCTATCTCTATCTCTATCTCTATCTCTATCTCTATCTCTATCTCTATCTCTATCTCTATCTCTATCTCTATCTCTATCTCTATCTCTATCTCTATCTCTATCTCTATCTCTATCTCTATCTCTATCTCTATCTCTATCTCTATCTCTATCTCTATCTCTATCTCTATCTCTATCTCTATCTCTATCTCTATCTCTATCTCTATCTCTGTCTCTGTCTCTGTCTCTGTCTCTGTCTCTATCTCTCTCTCTCTTTCTTTGTGTCTAAACTTTGTAATTCATTAAAGAGTTTCAGCTCAAATCTCAAGTCAATTATTATCATCCTAAATAAAAATCCAGCTTGAAATTGATTTGCAGATTTTGCTGTTAAAAATATAAAAAATGGTAAATTACACTAAAAACTCTCTTAGCTGAAACTTCTAATAGGCGGACACACTTCTTAGGCTGTAATTTTTTCTTCTTTGTCAATTACAACACTGAGCTAATGAAAATTGACAACGTTAAGTGTTCGCCCTAGCTAGTTTTCACTGTAGTTTCAATTATGCAATTCTGATCACAAAAATCTGTAACGTTTACGCATTGAGCTGAATATAGATCACATCTGGTCTTATATCTAGCAAAATCTATAAAAAAAAAAAAAAACAAATTAGTATTTAAAGCTACAACGCTTATAAAATCTATACTAATCTAAGCAATTAGCGAGCAATAACTAATTGAAAGCTTTTAACCCGTTTATACATATATACATATATTCCAGTGATTCCCCATGAAAACGTTTAAAGAGTAAACTTATATGATATAAATCGAATATTCATACATACACATACATACTATGTGTATATAGTATGTATATAGAAAATATTGCATTTTTATTTTTTATTTTTATTGTTTTCAGCTTTTTAAAAGAAAGCTAAAATTGTTATACGAAAAGTTTATCGTTGAAGTTTTTTTTTCGCATAATTTACTTCAATTATATGAGAAATATTCTTATGCTTCAATAGCCAAAACAATATTCAATATCAAAAGTTTGCATAGCACAGCATTATTTGGACTTTTTTTCATTATTTTTTTTTTTTATTTATTTATTTTTATTTTTTTTTTTTTGCTTCCTTGTTGCTTGTTGTTGATTCCTCTTTGTCTTCTTATATTCAGTTTCTATAAATATTATAGAATTCTGTACACATGTTTGTTTTCTTGTTGTTGTTGTTGTCAACTTACCACAAAAAAAGTGAGGAAAAAAAGAATACAATTTAATTTGCGCAGCATTTTGCCAATAAAAATAAACAAATAAAACCCAAAAAAAAAAAAATACAACAAAGTTTTAGTTGAAAGCTTAAGCACGAATTGTGAATTCTCTAACAAAAATAATACCATAAAAAGTAATAACATTGAATGGAGTATTTAGAGCGTCAGTTCTAGGGAAATATATAGAAGCTATATATGTATGTAGATATGTATGTGCGTATATGTAATATCTGTCTCATTCTTTCAAACTTTTTCTTGGCCATGCTAAGCAAATACTTGAATACTTGTATAGACAGATTTTGTTAGATACATAAATAGTCACACAAACGCATACACACACACACACACACAACGAAACATATAATATAATACAAATAATATAACAAAAAAAAATCAGCAACAACAACAATAAGAAATACAGCAGAGACAGCTAATATTCGCATTGGCACCTTAGAAATGCCCTTACACCAACCACCCCACTCACTTCTACATCATCTTTCCCATCTCTGCCTCTGTCTTTCATACGCAAAACAATAACAAAGCAACTACTACTGCTGCTGCTGCTACGTATAAACACGCGAGAGAGTAAAACACTCGAAACTCTTAAGAGACAAAAAGTACTTAAAAGTTTTCAACTACTTAACGAATGTGTGTATGTGCCTGTGTGTGTGAGCAAACCAATTATACAAATATAGTCAGACACATACATATGTTTATACATACACCTATACATATATACATACATGTACAATAATGTGTTGTGTTTTATATTATAAGCATAAATAAATGTAAATTATATATATTTTCGTTTATAGCATTTTTTCTACAACCGGAAGTTCATTTACCTTTTGTCTAACTGGCGCAACGTCTAAGAGATCAAGAGCGTGAGCGTACAAGAGCAGCAGCACATAAAACTTTCAGCCCAACAATATCAACAACAACAACAACAACAACAACAACAACAACAACAACAACAACAACAACAACAAAATGGCAATGATCTCTTTAACAAACACGCTTCGCTCATTCGCCGTCTGCTTGACGCGCTCTTGCGCTCTTTTCGTTCACAGTCGTTGAGCTCGCTCTCTCACTCTGTCTCTCTCTCTCTATCTCTTTCTCTCTTTCTCTTTCGCTCTTTTTCTTTCTCTTGCTCTGCACGACCACAAAACGAACTTGACACACTGACGCAGTTTTTATGCCAGTTTCTTGTTCAGTATGCAGCCAGATCGACAGACAGCAAGCACAGAGCGAAGAGTGCGGTGTGTGTGTGTGCAAGTGCATAACTTCGACTGAGCCGCTCTCTGTAACTGTTAAGCAAATATTTACGTAGCAGAAGCAGCAGCAGAGACAGCAGAGACGCGACGCCACAACGTTGCGCTTTCTGTTTGCCGTTTGATTTATTTGCCGTTTGCACTTGAATTCTTTGTTTCTCATCGTCTACTGCTGCTGCTGCTGCTGTGACTGCAGCCGCCGTGGCCGACGTAGCCGTCGCCGACGTCGCGTCGCTCTTCACATATTTAACTCGTTTAACTGCACTTGTTTACCCGTCTCTTGTTGCTGGAAATTACAGTTAACGTTAGACGCCTTCTCCCGTTAAGTAGCCTAGCTAAACTGTCTACCTCAATCTCTTCATCTCTTTGTTTCTCTCTCTCTCTCTCACACACACAGTCTCACTCACAATCGTCTGTCTGGCTTAAGCACTAGTTTTTGCTTTTGCCTTTTTTTTTGCTGAATGATCTAAAAATAGAAGCTTGCCTTATTGAAAGGCCAGCTTAAGCTGCGCTCTGTCTGTGTCAAGTGACGTCAGCGCTTTGGCAAGTAAATACATAAAAAAAGACAAAAAACTGTTAATTAGCCAAGACTTCAAGTGTTATGTATGTAGATACTTCAAGTTAACATTTCCTTATATGTACATACATACATATGTTCATATGTGAGAATGTATGTAAGAGTATGCAGTACTGTATAATGACGTCATAACTTTAATCAGTGCTTAATGGGAATTCAACTAACTTGCAACTCTGTGAAGGAGACCTGGGATCGGTAATGACGGAAGCATTGAATAATAAATTTTATTCGGATATTTTATAATTTGGAATATGAATAAAAACATATTAAATAAAGTAAATAATCATATAAATATAATATAATATTACACAAATAATACAAACAATGAAATAAAAATAAAATGTTAAATTAAATAAAAAAAAATATCAAAAAATTAAATTTCAAATATTATAGAATATCCACAAAAATTATAATAAAATAAATAATAATAACAAAAAATTATTATATTAAAAAAACATAGGTTAAAATAAATGAATAAAAATAATAATAAATAAAATAATAAAACATAAGAACATAATAAAAATTATTGAATACATTACAAAAGGAATTACTAAATAAAAATACAAATAAATTAAATATGTAAAGGTAATATGATAAAAAGAAAATATACATATATTATTGATTATTCGATTAAAAAAACAAATATTTAAAATAAAGAAAGCGAAGTTATATTTGTTTTACCGAAGATCTCATACACTTACAGACTCAAAAGCCTTTCATTCATAAACACAATTTTCAGCCGATTGTTGCTATGGCAGCTACATATATGATGTAGTGAGCCGATTAAGACTTTAGATTTAGTATATGAGACGTATAAATTGGCAATAGCTCATATCCTATAAGTTTTAAAGAAAACCCCGATTTGGCTAATCGTTCCGATACGGCCAGTTCCGAATTATGGGCGTAAGGAAAATGTGTAACAAGTTTCATTGAGAGTTTGGGTTAAAACAGACAGATAGATGGAGATATTTAGATTCTCATGTCCACGCTGATCAAGAATATATCCTTTGTTGGGTTTGGCACGCCTCCTATGGGGCGTTTCAAACTCCTGGTATAATAACCTGGTATAATAAATTAAACTTAGTTAAATATAAGAACAAAAAATATATACAAAAAAAAAATAGTAAAAAAGATACAAGATTCAAAAATAAAAGTAAATAAAAATATAAATTAAAATAAAGAATAATTATATTAATATAATATAGACACAACAAATAAATAAAAATAATATATAATAGATAAAAACAAACATGAAATTGAAATTTTTAGTATTGATGCAATTTAAGTTTTTCTTCAATTTTGTCGCTAACAAATACTGATTGAATGAGCATTGAGCCTCAAAATAACCTCACATAACATCAGCAGCTGCCATTTCGTGCCTCAATTTCACATAAACTATATGTTAAGCACACGCCTTATAAACAACAGCCAACAAACAAACAAAAGTCCCAAACAATGCGTAAGCTGAAGAGTAAAAGAGGCAGAGAAAGTACAAAAACGAAAAAGAAAAAAAAATGCACAAAAACTTTTTGAACATAATTCACATTTTATAATGACAACATTTACCGCAGCATACTTTTCTGGGGCGCCACCACTTCCACATAAACTCTATCCCAGTCTACATTCAGTATAACTCTTTCTCTCTTCCTTTTTCGCTCTCTCTCTCTCTCTCTCTCTCTCTCTATCTCTTGCTCGTTTTGATTCTCTGCTCTGCACATTGTTGTGTTAATTAAATGTCAGACGTGAGAAAATTGGCGCCATATTGGATTTTATCTGCCTGAGCTGCGGTTTCACGGTTTACATGTTGTTGTGCCACATACGCACATGCTGCGGATGCACCAGCAACAAACACTTCCACTACAACCCACCCCCACCCTCTCTCCCTCTGACCATGCTTGCTGTATGCAACAACACTCTCTTTTGGCTCAGTTCAATTCGTATTTTTTTTTTTTTTTGCCTACTGTTTGCCTGCTTATCTGCCTTTTGCCTTTTGGCTTTTGCCAAATTAATGAGGCACCTACACGTTGCACAAGCCACTTTGCCACTCTATACCCCAACTTTCGCTATGCCACTGCATGCTGCGCTTTTTGTTTCGCATGCGCCTTTTTTCTGGGGGGCGAACCAACTTATAAGTAAAACATGTAATTTCAATTTTGTGGCATGCGTTGTTGTTGTTGTTGTTGTTTTTGTCGTTGTCGTTGTCGTCCTGTGTGGCACATCGCGTATGCAGCACAGGTTTTGCTGTTGCAAGAATGGAAGGCAAGGGTTGCTCCGACTCAACAACAGCAGACAAAAGTAATTTAGCTGCAAGACAACTTTAATTAATTAGCGGAAATGCATTTTCATATTAAGTCGCAAAGTCATCAGCTAATCATAGGTTTTTTTTTGTGGAACGACTCGTAAAAAGCTACACGCAGCAGCAACAACTGCAATTGCTGCTCTTGCAGTTGTTGCTGTTCTGTGTGTGTGTGTGTGTGTGTGTGTGTTGCTTATACATTTGCTTGTTGTTTTATGTTTTGTTGCATTGTGACAGAATTGTTTAGCTCACTTTGAATGCTGCTTCATCCTTCATCATAAGCAAATGCATTGACAAAGATTTTGTCAACTTGGCTATTTTCAGCTAAATTTAGCTGGAATTTATGAAACAAATAAATATTTGTTTTCAGCTTATACATGCATAAATATAATAAGATCTATGTACATACCAAATATTATACGACTAGGAAAATACTTAGATTATACTTGAACTCTTTCTCATTCTGTTTAACTTATGCTATCTCATTCTTACAATTTATCTTTGTCGCATTACTCTTTCTCTCTCTGTCTCCTCTCTCAATTTTTAAGTTTCTCCAAATTAACTTTCTTGCTCACTACGTTTTCTTTAATTGTGTGTCCTTCTCATAACCCTTCTAAGGATATGCCAGATTTATACTTGAGATTTAATATTATATTATATATGCAGTGTTAAATAATATAAATGACTGAATATATTTTTTTTTTTAGATAATTTTTCAATTTTTTCCCCTAATTTTGAAGTGGCCGGCTGTGTTGGTCGAGTGGGTAAACATGTATCCCCTAATCATCACAGTCGTACTATATTTCAAAAAAAAAAAAAAAAACATAAATAGAAATAGAAATAGAAACTATTATTCCGAGTATATGCTAGTTGTACTTGTTGAATAAATCATTGAACAATTAGCTGCTGAAATCTTGAATATTTACAGGGTATATTGTAGTCATGCTCAACTAGTTTTGTTCATATTATTTACTTGCGGCCTGGCCAACAAAATATCTTTCTCTTTTTCGCTATACATCTGTATCTCTCTCTCTCTCTCTCCTCTCTCTCTCTCTCTCTCTCTCTCTCTCTCTCTCTATCAATTTCTTTTTCTATCTCTCTCTCTCTCTCTCTCTGCATCTAGCTTTTTTTTACGAGTCGTTCCACAAAAAAAAAGGCCTAACTTGCTGCAGTGTCAAAGGGAAGCAGGGCGGACCAAATGAAAGTTGAAGGATACTGTGCATATGAATTGCAATAGCAGCAACAGTAGCTATAACAGCAACAACAGCAACAGCAGCAACAAATAAACATATCAAAATTGCATATTGTTTTAATTGTTTTGTTACCAGGTTTCAGGTTATTTGATGCCAGGACTAGAGATTAACGCATTTACACTGCAAATCCTGACAGTTTTGCCAGACACACACACACATTCTCGCACACGTAGGCAATAGGCATAAATTTTGTTGTGTGAGCTCAACATAAAGTTGTGTCTTATGTCTCCTTGTATTCCTTGCCAGTTTCTATTTGTGTTTGCGTGTGTGTGTGTGTATGTGTCAGTGTAAGGTTACAGTGCAGTTTTAATGCTTGTATGCATCTGTGTGTATGTGTGTATTTTCAATGTGTGCTTAGCTGTGACTTGGCTTATATTGAGATTTCAACTTGAAGCCTCAAACAATTATGCATATTAAACGTTTAGCTTTTGCTACTGACTTAATATGAAAATGCATTTTCGTTAATTAATTAAAGTTGTCTTGCAGCTAAATTACTTTTGTCTGCTGTTGTTTGGAACTGCGGCTTTCATACGCCCATTGCACAGGCAGCTCTCTCTCTCTATCTCTCTCTCTCTCTCTCTCAGTCTCTACTTGTCACTCTCTGTCTCTTTCACTCTTGCCACTTTGGCATATTGAAAGTAATGTTTACGTTTCCGTTTCCGGTTTAAGTCCATGTCAAGCCATTCAGCCAGAACGTTTGTATTTCATTTTAAATTTGCTTCCAGCACCCAACAAAAATTGTCGTTATGTTGTCCATGTGGTTGTGTGTGTTTGTGTTTTTTATGTATGTGTATTTTTTGTTTTTTATTTTTTTATTTTTTTTTATTGTGTGTTATAATAGATACCACAGCAAAAGCATAGAAAGTGTTTAATGAGCATTAGAAATAAAGTTGAAGGATTTAATTTTATTATTATTGAAATTGTTTTGTTCTTCAGATTTATTTGAATTGCTGCTGTCGGTCATCAAATTAAGAAAAAATTAAACATTATTAAAAAAGTTAATTTCGAATTATTTGTAAAATTATTTTTATTAATATTTCAAATTATATTTTAAAATTATATTTATTTATAATTCATATAAACAAACAAAAAAAATTGAGTTTTGCCTTTGAAAAAACACTTTACATTCGTTTCACTCTTGGAATTTACAGGGTATTTTCTGGATTGGCTTACTTTTTGCAGAACTTTTGCTTATAGTCTACTGTCTCTTTCATTTTATATCTACTTTTCTACGTCTCTTCTTCTTCTGTTTTCACCATTCTTTAGTTTTGTTGATTGCAGCTGCAAAATTCACAAAATGCAATTTGATTATGGGCAACTTTTGGCATTGCTCTCATTCCACTAGTTTCTTTCGCCTTTCATCTTTCCCTTTTAGGCCCTTAGCCACCACCATCTTGTTGCTTCATTAGCCTAAAGACTTTCATCATCTTAGTCTCTGTGCAATCTCTCTCTGCAGTTCTTCAATACTTGGCACCCTTGTATCCTTCAATCCTTTCATCATTTTGTCATTTTAGCACTCAATAAGTTTCTCTCTCTCTCTCCATCTCTCTCAGTCTCTCGCTGTCTCGCACTCTTTCTTTTTTTTGTTGTTTTCATGGGGCTTTCAAGTAATTAGAAAAATGCTGAGAAGCAAAACTCAAATATTACACATACGCCGCATATGCCAAGTGTCTGTCGTCTCTGTCGCTTGTCGTTTTTTTTTTTTGTGGGCGTCTTTAAAGGCATTTTTTGGGGACGATGGGGGGCGTGGCCTACAGTTAGCCAGTGGCGCATAACAAAATTGCGCATTTAGCGAAAATGCAAAAGTGCAAATACGAACATCCGCTTCCGTTGCATCACTAACGGATACCGTTACTGACAAAAAAAAAGAAAAAAAAAAGAACAAACGCGAGGGGAACAGTGGGTTAAGCTTTTTCTTGTTGTTGTTTGTTTTTTTTTTTTGTCTACTTTTCTAGCTACTGTTTGGCTAAGTGCCGCCGCTATCGTCGTTTTCCAACACTCTGCAACAAGAACTGCCGGCGACCTGAAGTAAACCAAACGACGATTCTTCACTTTCCCCCTCCTCCCTGGTTGTGTGGCACGCCTCTGTTGATTTTTACGAGTCTGCCGCCCTGTGTATTTGTTCGTTTGGCTTTTTGGACATGTGCCAACAAAATTTGACATATGAACTGCAGCCGCCAGAATGCGGGGGCTGGCACGCCTACATTTGTCTCCACCACTGCCGTACGGCTTCGTTCAGTTACATCATGAGCGGCCGCAAAAGAAATCGCACTGCATTATTATCAACTTCAATTTTGTTGTCGACATTGGGCTGAGCTCCACAAATCAGTCGGAGCAACCCTTGCCTTCCATTCTTGCAACAGCAAAACCTGTGCTGCATACGCGATGTGCCACACAGGACGACAACGACAACGACAAAAACAACAACAACAACAACAACGCATGCCACAAAATTGAAATTACATGTTTTACTTATAAGTTGGTTCGCCCCCCAGAAAAAAGGCGCATGCGAAACAAAAAGCGCAGCATGCAGTGGCATAGCGAAAGTTGGGGTATAGAGTGGCAAAGTGGCTTGTGCAACGTGTAGGTGCCTCATTAATTTGGCAAAAGCCAAAAGGCAAAAGGCAGATAAGCAGGCAAACAGTAGGCAAAAAAAAAAAAAAATACGAATTGAACTGAGCCAAAAGAGAGTGTTGTTGCATACAGCAAGCATGATCAGAGGGAGAGAGGGTGGGGGTGGGTTGTAGTGGAAGTGTTTGTTGCTGGTGCATCCGCAGCATGTGCGTATGTGGCACAACAACATGTAAACCGTGAAACCGCAGCTCAGGCAGATAAAATCCAATATGGCGCCAATTTTCTCACGTCTGACATTTAATTAACACAACAATGTGCAGAGCAGAGAATCAAAACGAGCAAGAGATAGAGAGAGAGAGAGAGAGAGAGAGAGAGCGAAAAAGGAAGAGAGAAAGAGTTATACTGAATGTAGACTGGGATAGAGTTTATGTGGAAGTGGTGGCGCCCCAGAAAAGTATGCTGCGGTAAATGTTGTCATTATAAAATGTGAATTATGTTCAAAAAGTTTTTGTGCATTTTTTTTTCTTTTTCGTTTTTGTACTTTCTCTGCCTCTTTTACTCTTCAGCTTACGCATTGTTTGGGACTTTTGTTTGTTTGTTGGCTGTTGTTTATAAGGCGTGTGCTTAACATATAGTTTATGTGAAATTGAGGCACGAAATGGCAGCTGCTGATGTTATGTGAGGTTATTTTGAGGCTCAATGCTCATTCAATCAGTATTTGTTAGCGACAAAATTGAAGAAAAACTTAAATTGCATCAATACTAAAAATTTCAATTTCATGTTTGTTTTTATCTATTATATATTATTTTTATTTATTTGTTGTGTCTATATTATATTAATATAATTATTCTTTATTTTAATTTATATTTTTATTTACTTTTATTTTTGAATCTTGTATCTTTTTTACTATTTTTTTTTTGTATATATTTTTTGTTCTTATATTTAACTAAGTTTAATTTATTATACCAGGTTATTATACCAGGAGTTTGAAACGCCCCATAGGAGGCGTGCCAAACCCAACAAAGGATATATTCTTGATCAGCGTGGACATGAGAATCTAAATATCTCCATCTATCTGTCTGTTTTAACCCAAACTCTCAATGAAACTTGTTACACATTTTCCTTACGCCCATAATTCGGAACTGGCCGTATCGGAACGATTAGCCAAATCGGGGTTTTCTTTAAAACTTATAGGATATGAGCTATTGCCAATTTATACGTCTCATATACTAAATCTAAAGTCTTAATCGGCTCACTACATCATATATGTAGCTGCCATAGCAACAATCGGCTGAAAATTGTGTTTATGAATGAAAGGCTTTTGAGTCTGTAAGTGTATGAGATCTTCGGTAAAACAAATATAACTTCGCTTTCTTTATTTTAAATATTTGTTTTTTTAATCGAATAATCAATAATATATGTATATTTTCTTTTTATCATATTACCTTTACATATTTAATTTATTTGTATTTTTATTTAGTAATTCCTTTTGTAATGTATTCAATAATTTTTATTATGTTCTTATGTTTTATTATTTTATTTATTATTATTTTTATTCATTTATTTTAACCTATGTTTTTTTAATATAATAATTTTTTGTTATTATTATTTATTTTATTATAATTTTTGTGGATATTCTATAATATTTGAAATTTAATTTTTTGATATTTTTTTTTATTTAATTTAACATTTTATTTTTATTTCATTGTTTGTATTATTTGTGTAATATTATATTATATTTATATGATTATTTACTTTATTTAATATGTTTTTATTCATATTCCAAATTATAAAATATCCGAATAAAATTTATTATTCAATGCTTCCGTCATTACCGATCCCAGGTCTCCTTCACAGAGTTGCAAGTTAGTTGAATTCCCATTAAGCACTGATTAAAGTTATGACGTCATTATACAGTACTGCATACTCTTACATACATTCTCACATATGAACATATGTATGTATGTACATATAAGGAAATGTTAACTTGAAGTATCTACATACATAACACTTGAAGTCTTGGCTAATTAACAGTTTTTTGTCTTTTTTTATGTATTTACTTGCCAAAGCGCTGACGTCACTTGACACAGACAGAGCGCAGCTTAAGCTGGCCTTTCAATAAGGCAAGCTTCTATTTTTAGATCATTCAGCAAAAAAAAGGCAAAAGCAAAAACTAGTGCTTAAGCCAGACAGACGATTGTGAGTGAGACTGTGTGTGTGAGAGAGAGAGAGAGAAACAAAGAGATGAAGAGATTGAGGTAGACAGTTTAGCTAGGCTACTTAACGGGAGAAGGCGTCTAACGTTAACTGTAATTTCCAGCAACAAGAGACGGGTAAACAAGTGCAGTTAAACGAGTTAAATATGTGAAGAGCGACGCGACGTCGGCGACGGCTACGTCGGCCACGGCGGCTGCAGTCACAGCAGCAGCAGCAGCAGTAGACGATGAGAAACAAAGAATTCAAGTGCAAACGGCAAATAAATCAAACGGCAAACAGAAAGCGCAACGTTGTGGCGTCGCGTCTCTGCTGTCTCTGCTGCTGCTTCTGCTACGTAAATATTTGCTTAACAGTTACAGAGAGCGGCTCAGTCGAAGTTATGCACTTGCACACACACACACCGCACTCTTCGCTCTGTGCTTGCTGTCTGTCGATCTGGCTGCATACTGAACAAGAAACTGGCATAAAAACTGCGTCAGTGTGTCAAGTTCGTTTTGTGGTCGTGCAGAGCAAGAGAAAGAAAAAGAGCGAAAGAGAAAGAGAGAAAGAGATAGAGAGAGAGAGACAGAGTGAGAGAGCGAGCTCAACGACTGTGAACGAAAAGAGCGCAAGAGCGCGTCAAGCAGACGGCGAATGAGCGAAGCGTGTTTGTTAAAGAGATCATTGCCATTTTGTTGTTGTTGTTGTTGTTGTTGTTGTTGTTGTTGTTGTTGTTGTTGTTGTTGTTGATATTGTTGGGCTGAAAGTTTTATGTGCTGCTGCTCTTGTACGCTCACGCTCTTGATCTCTTAGACGTTGCGCCAGTTAGACAAAAGGTAAATGAACTTCCGGTTGTAGAAAAAATGCTATAAACGAAAATATATATAATTTACATTTATTTATGCTTATAATATAAAACACAACACATTATTGTACATGTATGTATATATGTATAGGTGTATGTATAAACATATGTATGTGTCTGACTATATTTGTATAATTGGTTTGCTCACACACACAGGCACATACACACATTCGTTAAGTAGTTGAAAACTTTTAAGTACTTTTTGTCTCTTAAGAGTTTCGAGTGTTTTACTCTCTCGCGTGTTTATACGTAGCAGCAGCAGCAGTAGTAGTTGCTTTGTTATTGTTTTGCGTATGAAAGACAGAGGCAGAGATGGGAAAGATGATGTAGAAGTGAGTGGGGTGGTTGGTGTAAGGGCATTTCTAAGGTGCCAATGCGAATATTAGCTGTCTCTGCTGTATTTCTTATTGTTGTTGTTGCTGATTTTTTTTTGTTATATTATTTGTATTATATTATATGTTTCGTTGTGTGTGTGTGTGTGTGTATGCGTTTGTGTGACTATTTATGTATCTAACAAAATCTGTCTATACAAGTATTCAAGTATTTGCTTAGCATGGCCAAGAAAAAGTTTGAAAGAATGAGACAGATATTACATATACGCACATACATATCTACATACATATATAGCTTCTATATATTTCCCTAGAACTGACGCTCTAAATACTCCATTCAATGTTATTACTTTTTATGGTATTATTTTTGTTAGAGAATTCACAATTCGTGCTTAAGCTTTCAACTAAAACTTTGTTGTATTTTTTTTTTTTTGGGTTTTATTTGTTTATTTTTATTGGCAAAATGCTGCGCAAATTAAATTGTATTCTTTTTTTCCTCACTTTTTTTGTGGTAAGTTGACAACAACAACAACAAGAAAACAAACATGTGTACAGAATTCTATAATATTTATAGAAACTGAATATAAGAAGACAAAGAGGAATCAACAACAAGCAACAAGGAAGCAAAAAAAAAAAAATAAAAATAAATAAAAAAAAAAAAAAATAATGAAAAAAAGTCCAAATAATGCTGTGCTATGCAAACTTTTGATATTGAATATTGTTTTGGCTATTGAAGCATAAGAATATTTCTCATATAATTGAAGTAAATTATGCGAAAAAAAAACTTCAACGATAAACTTTTCGTATAACAATTTTAGCTTTCTTTTAAAAAGCTGAAAACAATAAAAATAAAAAATAAAAATGCAATATTTTCTATATACATACTATATACACATAGTATGTATGTGTATGTATGAATATTCGATTTATATCATATAAGTTTACTCTTTAAACGTTTTCATGGGGAATCACTGGAATATATGTATATATGTATAAACGGGTTAAAAGCTTTCAATTAGTTATTGCTCGCTAATTGCTTAGATTAGTATAGATTTCATAAGCGTTGTAGCTTTAAATACTAATTTGTTTTTTTTTTTTTTATAGATTTTGCTACATATAAGACCAGATGTGATCTATATTCAGCTCAATGCGTAAACGTTACAGATTTTTGTGATCAGAATTGCATAATTGAAACTACAGTGAAAACTAGCTAGGGCGAACACTTAACGTTGTCAATTTTCATTAGCTCAGTGTTGTAATTGACAAAGAAGAAAAAATTACAGCCTAAGAAGTGTGTCCGCCTATTAGAAGTTTCAGCTAAGAGAGTTTTTAGTGTAATTTACCATTTTTTATATTTTTAACAGCAAAATCTGCAAATCAATTTCAAGCTGGATTTTTATTTAGGATGATAATAATTGACTTGAGATTTGAGCTGAAACTCTTTAATGAATTACAAAGTTTAGACACAAAGAAAGAGAGAGAGAGATAGAGACAGAGACAGAGACAGAGACAGAGACAGAGACAGAGATAGAGATAGAGATAGAGATAGAGATAGAGATAGAGATAGAGATAGAGATAGAGATAGAGATAGAGATAGAGATAGAGATAGAGATAGAGATAGAGATAGAGATAGAGATAGAGATAGAGATAGAGATAGAGATAGAGATAGAGATAGATGATAGAGATAGAGAGTAGAGATAGAGATAGAGATAGAGATAGAGATAGAGATAGAGATAGAGATAGAGATAGAGATAGAGATAGAGATAGAGATAGAGATAGAGATAGAGATAGAGATAGAGATAGAGATAGAGATAGAGATAGAGATAGAGATAGAGATAGAGATAGAGATAGAGATAGAGATAGAGATAGAGATAGAGATAGAGATAGAGATAGAGATAGAGATAGAGATAGAGATAGAGATAGAGATAGAGATAGAGATAGAGATAGAGATAGAGATAGAGATAGAGATAGAGATAGAGATAGAGATAGAGATAGAGATAGAGATAGAGATAGAGATAGAGATAGAGATAGAGATAGAGATAGAGATAGAGATAGAGATAGAGATAGAGATAGAGATAGAGATAGAGAGATGGATGTGGAGGCAGATATATGAGCTCGTATATTTGGTTTTTGGCCTTTTATGAGTTTGTCTGCTTTCTAATGCGGCATTCGACAAGCAGCGTTAGGCGACTCGCTTGGAGTATGGTGTATGAGGTGATTCTCTAACACTAGCTGTTGCAACAATGTTGCAACTAATAGCAACGTGCAACACTGTGCAACAACCTTGCAGTCATTCATAATGATGTATGATAAACATAATCGTCAGACTGATCGACAGTTCGACAGATCGGCCAATCCATTTGTTGCCACAACACACATGAGACACAAGACGTCAAACATTGCCATACAACGCGGACATCAGGTGACGGACGGGTGGACAGGCGGACAGATAGACAGATAGACAGACAGGCGGACAGATTGAGACCAATTAGAGGCTCGAAATCCGCTTGGCGGCAAACGGAACTGCAGCAGCGTCTAACTGTTCAATGCTGTGGCTGCATGCGGCGGTTGCATGGAATGCTGCACGCGACAAGCGCGGCCACTAAAAACGCCGACGCTGGCTGCACGAGCAGCAGCAAAAGCAGCGTGTTAGGCCTTAACCATGGCAGAAACAGCAACAGCAGAAGCAGCAATAGCAGCAGCAAACGACGGCAGACGATCGCGGCCTACTTTCTCCGCATTCCGAAATTCAAGTCGCAACTTGCGGCGCGCAACTTGCGACTCTGTTGTGCAGTCAGCGCGGCAGCAGCGATGTTAGCACCAGCAGTTGTGGTAGCTCAGCTTAAGCTAAGCTAAGCTGGGACAGGCAACGGTGGCAGAAGACAGCAGGCAGCAGCTAGCAACAGTCGGTAAACTAGACAAACCACCAAAAGCCGTCATTGAGGAAGTGAATGCAACAAATATTCTTGCAGGAATATATTTACTTTTTTTTTTTATTTTTTTATTTTTTACTACAGTGAAACATGACTACGCCAAATCTGGCGTATTTCTCTTTATATGAATTTATAAATATTTTTTATTTTTTTAATGTGTTTTTTTTTTTTTTAAATTTAATA
>JBAMBR010003575.1:0-28671 GCA_037044475.1 Zaprionus obscuricornis | reverse complement strand
CATATGTAACTACAAAAAAAAAGTAACAAACGTCAGCAGAGAGACAAAAGGTGTGTGCGAGTGAGAGAGTGAATGGTTGTTTTTCGCCACCCACAGTACTAGCGGCGAGAAAACCAAAGCGAATTGTGCAAAGTGCCCGCCGAGCTAACACGCTCACACACACACACGCACACACACGTACAACAAGCAATCTCGCACGACAACAATAACGAAAATAAAATAACAAAACGGAACGCAAAGAGAAAAACGCCCACCGTACAGACACCCCCCCGCCCTTACTGCTATTCGCGCGTGTATTATACCGTTGCCACAAGCAACCATCACGTCACAGTACCCAAAGCGGCCGAATTGGTAGTAGTTAATGCAGAAGTAGAAGAAGAGAGTCGCCGCTGTCGTCTTCGTTTGGAGCCCTGCGCAGAAATCGATTTTTTTTTCGCCCATTTTCAGTACGTGCGTTTCGCATTCAACGACGTAACGAGTCGAGATCTCGGCCGAAATTCCGTAAAATATATGTAAAAGCGAACGCAGCGTGTGTCAAAAAAATAGGTAAGTAAGCAGAGAGAACAATAGACGCACTTGTCAAGTTCGAGCGAAACTAGTCGAAACGATAAATCAGAACGTGATCGATAAGCTGAAAACATACGCATGCCCCGCCCACCACTTTTGCGTGATCGAGTAAACGTTAGGGCGTATGCGACAAATCAACGATCGGCTTACGCAAACCGCGACAAGTGCACAACAAACAAGCAAAACGACACACGCAGCAGAGAGAATTGAGGACAGTGTGCTAAAAAGCTTTTCGGGCATGAATCCTACGCGTTGATCAGTAAAAAAACTAAAATCCCGAAAACAGAAATCATATATACATGCACGTGTAGACATCAATTTATATATACATAATAACATACAACGCTATTTCTTGTTGCTATTTTTTAAGATATCGCCGTGAGTCATAACTTAAACGTTGTTGCTGCCTCACTATAACTTGACTTGCTGCCGCTACTGCCTGGCATTGAGGTGCTGCTGCTACTGTTGGTGCTCATATTTGTGTCGTTGTATTAGTATTAGTGATACTGTCGTCGCGTTCGCTTGCTCGCTCACGCTTAACGCTCTCTTTGGCTCTCTTGAGCGCAAAACACGCGCGCCGTTAACGAAAAAGACAAAAAGATAAACCGACGACAGCTAAAGAAATACATATATATATATATATATTTATTTATATGTATTTGTATTTGTATTATTAAGCAAAACGTGTGGTGCAGCAAACATAACACAACATAAGAAAAATCGCGACAGTGCAACAAACAAAAAGAATAACAACAAAGAGCATACATATTTATTTAGGCCACGCGACATGCGAAAAACCATTTAGCGGCCACAAAAAAATCTACGAAAAATCAATAGTCTCTTTGTGAATAGCAGAAAAAAAGAAAAAAAAAAAAAACGTGCAAACAAGTTGAGCAACAAACACTGCAAAAGTTGACAGTTAAATGCTAACAAAATTATAAGCATCAACAGCAGCTACAACAACAGATGAATTATAGTAATAAAATTTCTAACTAAGCTCTCAAAAACTTACGTAAAGCTAAACTTGGGAAAACCTTCAATTGCAAACGAAACAATTGCTTGTAATAATCTAGCGCTTTGTGTGCTTCTTATCAGCAACCACTGTTGCCTTCAAAAACTGCTACATTAAGTGTGTATTTTCTGCGTGAACGTGAACCTGAACCTCCGCTGCTTTTGCTGTCAGCTAAAAAATGACGAAAGACAGATTAGCCGCCTTGCATGCCGCTCAGTCGGACGATGAGGAATCTGAGGATGTTGCTGTCAATGTCGATGGACATGATTCGTATATGGATGATTTTTTCGCACAGGTCGAAGAAATTCGTGGTATGATTGACAAGGTCCAAGATAATGTTGAAGAGGTTAAAAAGAAGCATTCGGCCATATTATCGGCACCACAATCCGATGAAAAGACTAAACAAGAGTTGGAGGACCTAATGGCCGACATTAAGAAGAATGCGAATCGTGTCCGTGGCAAACTTAAGGGAATCGAACAGAATATCGAACAGGAGGAGCAACAGAATAAATCATCGGCCGATTTGCGTATACGCAAGACGCAACATTCAACACTTTCCCGTAAATTTGTTGAGGTTATGACCGAATATAATCGCACTCAGACCGATTACCGAGAGCGCTGCAAGGGAAGAATACAGCGTCAATTGGAGATAACAGGGCGTGCAACCACCAGTGAAGAGCTAGAGGATATGTTGGAGCAGGGAAATCCGGCTGTATTCACGCAGGGCATCATAATGGAAACACAGCAGGCAAAACAAACATTGGCCGACATTGAGGCACGACATCAGGATATTATGAAGTTGGAGACATCGATTAAGGAATTACACGACATGTTTATGGATATGGCAATGCTGGTGGAGTCACAGGGCGAAATGATCGATCGCATTGAGTATCATGTGGAGCATGCTATGGATTATGTGCAGACAGCAACTCAGGATACCAAAAAGGCGCTCAAATATCAAAGCAAAGCGCGACGAAAGAAGATCATGATACTGATATGCTTGACTGTGTTGGGTATCATAGCGGCTGCATATGTTAGCAGTATTTTCATGTAAATTGATGCAATTACTTAAATACAACCACACACACACACACACACATATTCACTTCAATCACATACATCATTTACACAATACATTAAATATCAATGTCTGTTTAGGATATTGTGAAACCCACCCAGAAATATTTCAATATATATGATGAAACCTAAATGAAAGCATTAAACAGTTTAAGCGGCCCTTGCCAGTGAGCTATATACAACATAAACATACACATACACAAATAAACACACACATACACACAAACACACTTGATACTTTAGGCTCTACATAATTAACAAAAGAAAAAAAAAAAGTTATACATACATATATATACGCATTATATAGCTAATTTGTATGATTAGTTTATAAACCTTGAAGAGTCTAGCGGTGATGAGTGCGAATCTTTGTTGTTATATTATATTCGCAGTTGCCGCCTGGGGCCTGGATATACTTATCCTAGTGCTCAACTCGCACATTAACACAGACAGACAAAATATACAGAGAAAACACACACACACACATACTTACATATATATATATATATATACTCGTATATAACAGTTAAAAAGGCTTTAAAATTTTAAATCCTTTAATTTGCCAACAACAAGCAGATGAATTATAGGCGACAAAATAATAGAAACAGATCAAAATAAAACAAAAAGCAATTAATATATAGTCTATATAACTAATATCTATATATATACACACATATATACACATACATATATATGATGAAAATTGCTACATATAGCGTTAAAACTTAAACTAAACAAAAAAAAAAGTAATTGCAAAAGATGAAATGGAAATTCTATTGATTATTGTTATAATGCGAAGCAAACTCTAAATGTGAAACATCCACAACAAAAAGAAAAATTTAATTACAAAGAAAAAAAAGAAAAGAAAAAAAAAAACGAAACTTGTAATGAAAACTTAAAGAATATAAACATTAAAGTAAGGAGGAGAAAACAAGTTTTTATATAATAATAGTAGATTTGCTTTGCCAAAAAAAAAAAAAAAAAAAAAACTAAAGAACAACAACAACAAACAAGAGCATCTTGTTAATAATATCTTCTTTCTTCCCTTTTTGTAATTTGTTTAATTTTCATTGTCTTCTCTATAATATGCATTTAATTTTATTTGGTTCTTTCAACAACTTTTTGCTCATTCTTGAAATGCTTCTCTCTTACTCTTTTATATTTGTAGTCTCTCACAACACACAAACAAAACAAAAGAAAATGAAAAAAAAAAACAAAAACAAAATAAAACACAAATTCTCACAGTTAAAAACAAAAAAAAAAAAAAAAAATGAAAAAAAAAACAAAAATCAAATCTCAAATTTCTCAGTACGCAAATCTCATGCAAATGCTATGTATTTTTAAAAGTCTAGTTAACTTCTTGAATATTTATTATAAAAAGATTATTACACAAAATAATAATAAAAAAAAATAAAAAAAAAAGAAAAAGATAAACATAAAAAAAACAAAACCATATTTAAAAATGATAATATACAAATACTATATATATTATACTATTATACTATATAATAACTATAGTGACTATTTACTAAATGCTATTTACCCAATCGTGTTCATATGTATTGAATGCACATTTATTACACAACAACAACAAATAATTATACACATAGATATTTAGCTAAAAAAAAAAAAATGTATGCACATACATGCATACATACTTACATACTTAGATGCATATTGATTAATTGAGGAAACTCTGTTTTGAAACAAAGTCGCACATGAAGCAACAAAACAACAACAAGGCAAAAGTATTTATTTATTTTTTTTCTGTTTTTTTTTTTTTTTTTTTGCCAAATTATACAGTTCGAAATTGTCAGAGTCGAAAATTAATCGGTAAACTGTTAAAAAAAAATCAAGTTGATTATTCAGTTTGTTGCGCAAATAAATGTCCAACATTTATCTACACAAAAACGAGTTTTTCATTTTTTTCTTTGTATTATATATATATATTTTTTTTTGTCAACCTTCCTCTTTCACTATACATACACGATTTCAGTTGATTGTTCGTCAAAAGTTTCTGTTTTAATCGTCAGTTGCAAAAACAAATTGTTGTTAGCAGTCAAAAAAAATATATATATAAAAAAATATCTGGAAATTGTTTATTATTCATACAGTCAAAAGTTCTGTTTTCATTCTTTCTTTTTGTTTTTGTATTTATTCGTGTTAAATTCTGAATATATTTGAAAATTTATTATCAGCAGATTTTTAGTCCATAGGCACACACATACACAGACACACATATGAAAACTAACAACATTCATGAATAGCATCCGCAAACACTCATTTCGCACATATAACATCAAGAAAAAAAAAAAAAACAATCATGTTGCCTTGCAATTATTAACCTACTTATTTATTTTTTTTCTCTTTTTGCTTTCAATTTTTTTTATCCATATGACTAACAACAACAACCACAACAACAACAACAACGCCTTAAAAAACTTCAACAATCCACAAAAACAATAATTAAACTTAAAATTTGGAAATTTTTTTTTATTTACTTCCACACCGCATGTAAAAATCAAAATCAAATAAATATTAAAAAATATAAGAAAATAATATCACATGGCTATATACATTTTTATTGTTATTATTATTATTATTATCATTAATTTGTAATCATCGATCGGTATGCGCCAATAGTACGAGAGCAAACAAATAGCATGTGTACTTAAAACATATTTGTAGTTGCTAAAAACAAAAAACAAACAAACAAAAAAACAAAAATCTAGAAATGAAAAAGCATAATACAAATAATAAATAACAAATAATCATTTGAGTTTAGAAATTGAGAAATGCTTTTGCTTAAGTAGGAATTGCACCATTTAAGCACCTATAAAAATAAATAATATATATATACTACAATAACAATAAACAAACACACACAACAAAATAGAGAAAACAACATGCAACAACAACAACAACAAAAACAAATAGTCGATAAAAATAAAACGAGCAAAATAAGTTAATCTCTAGTCCACTTGCAACTGTAACTGTAACTACAACTGCAACCGCAACCTATGCACGTTTCTTTTATTTCACTTTAACGAGCGAGAATGCCAAACTGCAACAACAACAACAACAACAACAACCAGTGCACACCTCAACAATTTGCACAACACAACAAATGAATAAATAAATATATAAAAACGAAAACAAAATGTAAGAAAAATAAAATAAAAATCAATTTGTGCAAATGAAGAATAACTTCGTATTATGGCATTCAATCAAACTGCGTCAGCCTTTACCGCATTCAATGTGCATTGTCATGCCCACTGCCCACTACAACAACAACAACAACGACAACAGCAACAATAATAATAACAAATAAAAAACAAAACAAATATATAAAATAATATGTAACATGACACAACGTTAAACGCGACTTCGCCGTCCAGCCTCTCGTTAACAACAACAACAAAAATAAAATAAATAATAAAAGCGAGATAAAAAACAACGTCAAATAAAATCGAAAACGAATATAAAGAATATAAAAAATAAAAATAATTAAAAATAAAAAACGAAAAAGAAACATTGATAAAAATCCAAAAGTGTTTGCCGCCATCAGAACGAGAGACAGCGAGAATGTGAGAGATTCTAGGCAGCAAAATCGCCAATGTTTCAATTCTCCAAATGCAGCTGCCAAATGTCATTCCCATAGCCGAGGTGAGTAATTTTATTTTTGTTTATACTACATATATATATATATACATATATATTTGGATATATAATTTATATACAGTCAAACATTTCAAGTTCATTTTTTAACTATATACATAGACATATATATATCTATATCTATATATATGTTTATAAGTATTTTTTTTCTATTAACGTTGTTCGACTGTGAATATATATATACAAATATATATGTGTATTTGGTTTTTTTTTTTTATATATATTTCAGCAAAATTTCTCATATTCAATTTTTTTTTTTTATATATATCTTGTTGACTGCATCTTTCGTACTTATATAGTAAATATATATACATATATATATATATATATATGTATACATGTCTAGAGTAAAAGATTATACCAATGAATGCCTACGCATTGTCTCGCTCTCAGATTTCTTCTTAAACTTATTATTATGTTTTTTTGAGATTGAAATTTGTCGCTTTAATTATACATTGTTATAACGTTATAGTCGTCATTATAATCATTTACATTATTCTATTTAAGTCGGAAATCGAATACCAATTATATTGTTATGAGCAGCGTATAATTGTGTTTGAGCACAAAGTTAATTGGGTTCGTGAGAGTTAATGTTGTGGTGATTAGATTGTAAATTATTTTCAATGAGTCGAGACTGTGTTATTTATGAGGAAAAGTGACTTTTTGTTTTATTTTTTTTTATATATATATACTACATGTATATTAGAAATTTTCTTAACTGATTAGATTGATGATGATGATGATGGTAGTAGTTGTACAATAAACATTTATATGCTATATATTGTTTTTTACAGCTCATTACAATTCACTTTTATGTACTTTACATTGAAGTCTGATGATGTATACACTTTTTTTTTCTCTTTTGAGCCATATATAGTGTACTATGTACGAGTTTGTATATACATAGCTTAGTTTCACAACCCACACATACATATGTATGTACGTAAAAATTCGCAAATATTTTTTCTCCATTTATCTTGTTTTTTTTTATATTTTTTTTTTTTTGTGTTTTGCTCTTGAAGTATGATCTCATATATTTATCGAGTCATTGCGGCTTTACTCTTTAGAGTTTGAGTGAAAACTGACGTTTTTTTTTTTTTTTTGATATTTATAGATCTTACTTAATTCGATTTCAGAGGCAGTCATCATCATCATCTTTCACAATTTATTGCAAATAAAAATTCTCTAACACAAAACCCACATTTTAACCCTCTAGGCGTTGGTTATGCGTAGCAATATTATTGTATAGCGAGTACACAATCTGACCGAGTTTTGACCTCTTATCGTCGCGTGTTTGACGAGGAAGCAAGCATTATTAATCTATAAAGCTCGTTTCAACATGCATAATTTCATGTATACTTTCATACTCTTGCAACTTCCTGTCGGCCCGTCTAAACTAAATAAATATAAATATACATTATATAGTATATATCGCATATGTATATATATATATTTATTCATATATATTTAGATAGACGCTATAACTGACCCTAATGTCAGTTAAACATGCATCGCCCCCACATTTACGACAATGTTATATTTCCAAATGAAACTGTTTTTGAGTATCTTGCTGCTGGTTGACTCATCAATTCAGTCGAACCTGCTTCATCAACAGTCGACATTGAGAATGATAAAAGAAAAGAAAAAGAGAAAGAGAAAAGAAAGAAAAAACGAAAAAAAAAACTATTTACATTCCTTGTGTTAATTAGTTATTAAATTCTTATTGTGTTGGCATAAAAAAAAAATACAAAAAAAAAGAAAAAGAAAACAAAAATGTTCACATTGTTGTGCGAGTGTTGTGAATTTGAATGTATGAATCATGCGACCAAACCGCAAATATTGATAAGCATTTTTTTAGCGATTAGAGTTAACTTGTTAATTTGAGTGAAACAAAATGGAATAGAATAAGAGAGAGATAGAGACAGAGAGAGAGTGAGTGAGTGAAAGAGAGTAAAATAGAAATAAAGTCTGATAGATAAAGCGTAATTCTAAATGACATTTCAAATGTTCTTTTCTTTTCAAGTGCAATTAAAATTTGTCAACTATTGTGAACTAATGCCGTCTCATTCTCTCTCTCTGTCTCTCTCTCTCTCTCTCTCTCTCTCTCTATTTTGTACCTTTATCTTTTTGCACAATCTTTTACTATCTGTCGATTTCACTTATGTGTCTAACTTGAAACTGTTTGTTATTATACTCTACACAAGTAAATTGAGTCTCTTAGCTGTCTTGTCAAACAACTATAATTGACAGACAGACTAACTATAAAATGTGAACATACATTCATATATGTATATATATATATACTATATATATTATATATATATCTGTATCTGTTCATTACTTAAAGAGTATCTATTTATGTACATTTGACCTATAGATTTCTTGTCCGGCTTTGTTTTTAGCCATCACACTTGAGTTTGATGACTGCAATACTGCAACATTGTGTGCTGTGTGGAGTGAGAAATGGAATGGAAAGATGGAGGAGAGAGGTGTCCAACTAACTTGCCTTCTCTGGTCTCTTCTTACAGCTTGTGCGCGCCGCTCCTATCGACACATCAAGTCATGAAATCAATTTATGTACGAGTATTTAGCTTTCGTGTTGTTTACTCTATGTTTTTGTTTTTTTGTTTTCTTTTCTTCTACCTCATTCTTCTTTTATTACATGTACATTGCCTTTGGCCATCTGTGTAGATTTAGTTGATTCAGTCTATGTTTTGCTGGGCAAGACCATGGGCAACGATTTTTGCCATTTCACTAGCTAAAGCTATATGCCGCCCAACCCTTTTATCAGCTTCACCTCTTGTCTCTATCTCTATTTCTCGTTCTCTCTTTCTCTCTCTCTCTTGTCTGTCTGTTTTTGCGGCTTTTTATACTCGGTGCCCTTTGGGAACCAAGAGTATATTGGGTTAGTGACAAGAGCAAATGTATGTAACACCCATAAGGAGGCGTGGCCGACCCTATAAAGTATATATATTCTGACTCAGGATCAACAGTCGAGTCGATTGGAGCATGTCCGTCTGTCCGTCTGTCCGTCTGTACGTCCGTATGAACACACAGATCTCGGAGTTGATACGAGATAGCGACTTTCATTTTTTTTGCATAGTGTTTGTAGTGTTTGCAGGCAGATCAAGTTTATTTTGGATTTTTGCCACGCCCCCCTCCGCCTCCACAAATCGATGAAAACCATTTTGAACACACCACTTCACCCACACCCAGCCAAGCTACAGAACTGAATTTTGGTACAAAGTTAGAATACGTTTATCTGGACGTTGTGTACAAATTTGGTACAGATCGGATAATAAACATGGAAGTTATACACATTTCAAATTTCAAAAGTTGCTGTTCTCACCCCATAAGACGGCAACATTTACTCAGTGTTTCTCACACTTGTGAAGAGCGTGGCTCAGTGGTTAGAGGGTTGAACTCGCGTGCATGAGGTCCGCGGTTCGATTCCCGAGACGATTTTTTTTTTTAAATTTTTTTTTTAATTTTTTTTTTTTATATTAACTTAAAATTGGCGAGTGCGCAGCACGAGCAAAATAAATATATAATATAACTTTGGGCACCGAGTATTATATAGTCGAGCACACTCGACTATAACTTTCTTACTTGTTTTTTTTTCTATTTTTCCCAGTGACGTTGATTTTGGCGTTGTGTGTGTGTTGATTTTTTTCACACGCCATCTCTTGCATACATATGGTAGCCGAGGATGAGTCATGAACTCTATGTACGTGAAGTGCTTGAGGGCTTTGTGCCTATATTCACGTGACTTTGGGATCTGTACTTTAGCCACTTGACTTAAATTTAACTTTAGTGTTAAAACCTCTCACTCTCGCACTTTCCAAATTACAATTGTTGCTTATTGTCTTTCTACTCTATCTAAACTGTATAATGAGTATAATGCTCTTTCTACTTTTTTTTTTGGTGCTCTTATAATCTGTATTAGTCTTGTATTACATATACTTGGCACTTGAAGTAACTTAGATGGAGAGAGAGAGAGGATATTAAAAGAAAAGTTTTGACTTAGCTTGTCGCTTGGCCAAGCAATGAAAAGTTTATCATACATGCCATAAAATATATATATGTATATATTTTGTTCATGTTTTCGTAATGGACGAATGCATAAAAATCAAAACTTGAGTTTTCAATTGAATTTTAAATATTTTTTCCATAATTTTTTTTCCATTTTCTTTTTTATGGTCTAGTCTTTGAAACATTAATCAATTTGTCGCTAAGTGAGGGGTTGGTCGTATCCCCTTTTAGATTTCCTGTTTCTATTTTGACTCTGTGGCTTGTTTTTTTTTTTTTTCTTTTTTTGGCCTAGTCGGAACTCAATTTACGCCACCTGCCTCACTAAATTGATGGAGTGTAGTGGGGGAGAGTAGTAGGAGGCAGGAGTGGTCTTTATATAAACATGTGCGGTATGGTTTAGGCTTAGGCAGAGCGGCTATGCTATGTCTATCGATTTTCTGCTTTTTGTGTTACTAAGAGTAAACAATTTTGTTAATTGAAAACAAATTTTGAGAGAGAACGCTCGAGGACAAGTCTAGGCGCTAGGATGTAAAGCAATATATACAAGACCCCCCCTGGGTCCAATCGATGTGACCAAACACTGTACATATGTTGCTACATAAATATATACATATGTGTAAATGTTTATGTGCAGTTGCATGTATTTTATATACTTATGTATGTGTATATGTACATATGTGGTTAAAAAAGGCAAAGTTTGCAAAACTATTTAATTGCCAATGTAGAAACAGCAACAAGCAAAGGATTTCTCTTTCTTTTTTTAAGCTTTACAAAATCAAAACCCGAAAGTAATTTTTTGAAATATTGAATATAAAATTTATACTTAACCTTGAGTTAGTGTAAATATTTCATAGAATTTTATATTTAGAATTTATTAAAAAGCATTTTTCTCTGCTGTGGTTTGGTTAATTATTTTTTTTATTTTTTATTAATATTCGTCAGAGTTAATGAAAATAAAAAAAAATATGTATATATATCAAAGAATATTTCTAGTGCAATCTAAAGAAAAATACGAGCTTTCATATACAGAGGACTACAGCAGGAAAATCTTGATGAACTTTGAGGTAAACTGTGAGTTAGGCCTTTCTTTTAACTGTTATTCTCCTTTACAAAAAAAAATGTAACTCAGATATACACACACACACACACACTCAACAACAACAAGAACAAGAACGCATAAAGAATACACAACATACGTGTATGTTCAGGTATATATACATATATATATATATATATATATATACTATATATACATACATAAGCACATCTTGACCCTTTTTTATTTTTTTGGTCGGTTGAGTTTTGGACGGCCGTCTGTACAGTTCATTCGCCTACTAGGCAAGAAGCAGTGGCAGAACCTTGAACGACCTCCCACCTGGGCGCGGCCCTTTGGCAAATTATATGTATGTGTATTTAATGTTGTTGCAACAACAACAACAACGACACAAAAAAAAATATATATATATATATAAGCTTTAGCTATATAACTGAACTGTTAACGAGCAGCTCATTTCAAATAGCAACGACAAGACTTACACCCAAAAAAAAAAAAAAAAAAAAAAATGGCAGTTTTTTGAATCGTTTTAAAGTTGGGTTACAGTTTTATTTTTCTCTTCTTTTTTTTTTTGCTTTTTGATTTTTGTTGTTGTTGCTGCAAGGTTTTAGGTGAAGCGTATAAGGTCTTGATGAGTTTGTTTTTGTTTTCCAGCTTGTTTCTTGTGATTTCGTTGAGAGTCAGCGAGGCGAAATACAGCAATTTTTACAAAAATTTCCTTTTAGCTTTTGTTGTAATTTTTTACATTTAAATTCCAAGCATTTTCTTAACTTCAATTTGCTTTTGTTTTTTTTTTTCCTATTTTACTTTCTCTCTGCCATTGTGAAAACTATACTATGGTAGAAAGATTGAGGGACAAAGTTCCGCGCAAAGTTAACATTTAAGTATCTAAAAGCTTTTAAAAATCCCATTCATACTAACTTCATGCATATGCAATGTAATGTAATTGCACAAAGGACAATTGTGTCCTTTCCCCCGAAAACTTTAGATTCGATTAGCGAATCTTATTTATTTTTTTTTTTTTTTTGTGTTCTGCAGGTTGCAGTAGTTGTATTTTGTTGATGTTTTTGTTCTTGTTGTTGTTGTGGTGTTCATGTTCTTGAATTCTCACGCCTTAATTAAAACAAGAAAAAGCTTACGAAAAGCTGCAAAAAATTGCAAGCTCATTTGCATGAAAGAAACTTGGGCCACGTTGTCAGGAAGCAACAGCACAATCAACGAAAAAGCGCTGACTAATTACAGTTGTCAGTAATGGGAAGTACTATCAAGAGGGGGAACTACTTGGCAAATAGAAAAGTCGAAGAAAGAGGTGGAATGCAGACAAAGTTGTGAACTCAACGCTAAAGATCCAATCCCAACACTCGCTCTATGACAAACTGTTTTTGATGAAGGTTAAGAACTGAGAGAAAAAAGAGAATTACAAAACTGAGACCTCGAGACTTTGAGACCTGGACCAACTATGGAAGCAACAGCCTTTTGTTTGTCAACATGGTATGGTAATGGAGTAACAGTAGAGCAAGCAAGCATAGCAAGGACACAAGGACACAGGGACACAGCAAAACGACCTAGAGGCATAAATCACATGTTCCATATGTAAATATGTTGAGCTCTGGCTATTTGACATGCCTCATTTCTCATTTCTCGTTGGCTCAACAAATAACTTAATGTAACAATGTCAAAATGCGGGGCAAAAGGTTTTTGACAAAATGAGAAAACTATTGAAACAAGTGTTAACAAAATAAAACAATTTTAATGAAAAACTAATATAATGAAATATACAGCTTACACATTTATACATACATGTCTCATATTATACTATACTATACATATACATTGTATTGTATGCATTCAACTAGTATTCAACAGTTATATAAGTAAATGATAAGTTATCTTCTTATAAGTTCACTTCAATGGCTTGAAAAGTGGTTAAAAAGTAAATGCGTAAATGCATAATAATTAAAATCAGCTTTAAAGTTTTCTTATTTTAATTACTTTGCTGTGGCTTCAGTCTTTTTGCTTGTTCTGCTGCCTGCTGCCTGCTTGCCGCCTGCTGTCAGCTCATTCTAGTTTGTTATTCATTGCGGCATGTCTAGCAGCTCACTCTCTTTATCTCATATCTCATTATCCTTCTTATACTTTATCTATATTTGTTGGTATTCCTGTTTCTCTTATCTGATTGCAATGCTGTGGCGGTTGCCATGACGGCTATTTGATATTAATGGTGTTGCTTCTCCTGCTGCTGTTGTTGTTATTTTTTTTTTTATACCTTTAAGCCAAGGATTTTTTGTTTGCTGTAGTTATATATTTGTAGCTGCGCTTTTTACAGAAAATGAGAGAAAAAATGAACAAAGTGAAATTGTGAGCGCTGTATTTCATTTTTCGGACTTTTATTAATGTGTAACTAGCACAAAGAGGAATGCAATTCATAAAGGATTTCATTGTTGCGCTGTGTTGCCTTTTTATGCATTGTATTATGTATATTGTATATATGTATATGAAGGTTATATGAAGCGTATATTCACATTATGCAATAGCTTAATATATAAAAAAAATATATAGATTTATCCAATTTTTTCATATAGTAAAACATTTTGCAGGTTTTCATTTTTGAATATTTGCAGGGTATATCAGAGGCACGAATAGTGTAGGAACTATTTTTAATTCCTGCCATTGGCTTTTATAATATTTCATGAGTTTTTATCTCGTTTCCTTTTTGACTTTTTGCGCTATCTTTTAGCGGATGACATTTCTGTTGATTCACTTTCCACTCCATCGTACTGTCACAATGGCATTATAGTCATATTTTTGCATGTCCTGTTTCCTTCCGACTGTCTACTGTCTACTGTCGCTGCCAACTGCCAACTGCAGTGTAAGTTTGATGTAATGTGCCAGAATGTTTAATTAAAATATTAATATACTTATTAATAGTATAAAGTTACTTTACACTTATTAAATGTTTTGGGATACGCTTGTTATTCTTCCATTTTCTTTTCACTAATTATTTATTTCATCTCATTTCTCTTGGTACGCATCATGTTATTATGCCAAACATTGCAGAGCTGTATTTTTTTATATTTTTTTTATTCACATATAATCTTAAATTACATGACTGAGGCAACCGTGTTTTGCAACTGAGCTCTCATTAATTTTACAACAAACTCGTAATAGTAATACTTCGTTCAATGTAAGTTTCATGCATTGAAGCGAAGCTGTAAATTTTTGTTTTTTTTTTGTTTGCTGCCAAAAAAATTTTATAATTTTTCTTTTATGTAAAGTTTTTATATATTTATATATATACTCGTATATATTTTTTTTTATTTTTTAAGTAATATCTTTGTTGTTGTTGTTGCTTGTGGCTTGTACTTTGCAATAGGGGCCCAATTTGTCCAGTACGCTTCCTGTGGGCGTATGGGCATGGTAATGCTCTAACTGTTGACTTCCTTCCGACATTCATTCCGGTTTTTTGCGGCGGCCATTTTGTAAAGTAAATAAAACTTAAACACAACAACGCGACAACAATAATAATATATATATTTTTTTTACAATACACGACAGTGCAATGTGTGTGTGTGTGTGTGTGTTTGTGATTGAAGGCAACTTCACAGTGACTGACATAATATTTTTTTTTTATTATTGTTGCTCAACTCTTACAACTTGCCGGCCACATTCGCCGCATCAATGCTTTTCTGTCATATGTTGTTCTTTCTACTCTTGCAATTCATTCACAAGCAAAAAGGCAAAAAGCTGTTCGACTGTTTGTGTTATGTGTGTTTGTGTATGTGCATATGTAGGTGTGAGCATCAGACAAAAGCAGCAGCCGCATCGTTGTTGTTGTCGTCGTCGTCGTCGTCGTCTCGGTCACAATGTCAAACACAATAAAAGGATGCCTGAAGAATCGGTACTACACTTACTCCATACACCAAGATACAAATAAATATGTATGTTCACTCACTCGCTCACGCACACGCACACGCACATACACTGAGTAAAAATGGAGTCGACATGCGCCTACAAGAGAGCCTATTTCTGCCTACCGCCTTCTAACTTCCTCCACCCCTCTATTATGTTTTGTGCCTCAAGCAACTAATCCATTTCGCTTGCTATTTTTAACATGCGCAACAACAACAAAAGCGAAAAAAGAAAAAAAAAAAAACGAAAGCAACAGCAACAACAACAACAACAAATCAAAAGCTGAACACATTTCTCTCACTCACACACACACACACACACACCCACAGCCACAAATTCACACGAATAGGCCGCTCTTTTTGGCTTGAGGCTTTATACAGTTTTTGGCACATGGTGAGCGCATGGCGGCGTCATGACACCCCTCATTGTGCAAGCTTTCTCACCAATTCGCTCTTTTACTCGTTACTCTCTGTGTCTGTGTATGTCACTCTCGCTCTCTTTCTATCTCATTCTAACTCTCTTGAACACTCACTCTGCTACTTTCATTCTATCTGTATCTCTCTATCTCGCTCACTTCTTTCTCTCTATCGTTTTTACTGAATTGCTAAGCTCCTGCTGCTAGGCTTTTGAATTGTCATTGACGCTGTGACTGCGCACAGTGATTCATTGTGTTTGTAATGCGATAAAGTTTTGATTTATGAATAAACTTCAGGCGTAATAAATAAATTTTTTTTTATATATATTATATAAAAATATATAATTCTAATACTCATTCATTAGTCATTAATATATCTAAATATTACTTATATATTATTAGTTACATATATATGTATACCTATAATTATATGTATAATTATAAAATTAAATTAGATGCAGTACACTTAAAATAAATTAATAATAATTAATCGTTATTGATGTGTTTTTACTACTGTTGCTAATTATTACTTATTGATACATACTGTTGTTTTACCTTTGATGGATTTTTGCCACACTGTGCAACACTGTTGTTGTAGCTGTTTGTTATGCGTTATTTTGCTTGTGGTTGTTTTTCGAGTGTTTTTGTGCGTATGTATATGTAGATATAATACGTATTTATATATATGTGTATATACATTTTTTTTTTTGTGCCACTGTGTTAATTTTCACACACAGTATATACAACACACAATACGGTTGAAATGGAGACAGGAACAGCAGCAGAAACAAAGCGAAAGCAACAAAAGTGAAACATACCACAGAAAAGTAAAAAGGAGAAAAAAAAGCAACAAGAACAGCAACAGCAACAACAACAACAAACAGTCGCCAGTGAAGTTTTCCTAGGTTCGCTTCTCTTACATTTTCAACACCTGCCGCTCCCCTTTTTCGTCGCTTCAGCTATGCGCCGTCCCATTTCCTGTTATGTCGCGTGCGAGTTTTTGCGTGTTCTTGTATTTTGGTTACTGCTTTTATTTTTATTTTACTTTTTTTTCTCCTTTAGCAGCTCCCAATATAAGGATATACATATGTATACATACACACACACACACATACATACATGTGAACCTACCCTACACTTTTATTTTGCCATTTTTACTGCCGCCTTTGCTGTGCTTTTCGTGTGCACAAACATGTTTGTGAGCCTAATTGCTGTGCTCAGAAGTAGGCTACGAATTTTCAGTAGAATTTTGACAGCATAATACCCGGGTCGAGACTCAAAAGCTATTTAGTACAGCACACAGCACGCGACTAGTGTTGTAGCTAATCAGATTTCAACATATATACATATATATACATGTATATATATATACTGCTGCAATAGTTTGCTGTTTGACTAGGAATTTCGATGCCATTGCAGAACATTTGAGTTCAATTCTTGTTACAATCGCATTATCTATCAAACGTTACAAAAGGGGTCTACGGCAGAGGGTGGGGCGTGGCCAATAACACTTGTTTTTAGAAAACACGCCCGCAAGCTGCATTAATGCGGCTTCAACGAGAACAACAGTAATAAGAGTAATACGAATAGAGAGTCTCTTATCGCCATGGGCATATCATTTAATTTCCACATTATTTGTCACACAATGGCTAAAAAAGAGACAGAGAGAGCGAGAGTAAAAGAGAAATTGTAGTTAGAGATAGTGGACTACCATAATCTGGCCAGCAGGCAGGCATGCAGGCAGGCAAACATAAAATGTGCTATTAATTAGTTTTTCCGATGATGCCCAAAAGGCCTTAACACCAACAAAAGCGCCAACAAAACTTTTCTGCCAACAAAAGACTAAAAGAGGAAGAAAGTAAATAGTGAGAAAGAGAGAGAGAACACCATAGAGTGCAAAAATGAGACAGGTATTATACTACCATAGTACAGGCAACGCACATAATGTCGAAAATTTTCCAACATATTTTTTTTTTCTCGGCCATTTCATTTTTTTTTTTTTTTTGTTGCTATCTGTGCACATGACTTGTACTTATGGTTGTTTTTGGCCAAGTTATTGTTGTTGTAGTTGCTTCTCTTTGGTAATATGGTCGCATTTTGTCCTTTGGGGTGCAATTAGGTTTGACACTAAATAACATTCATGCTCTGCTTAGCAAAACGAAATTAATCATACGCCATGTTGCTGGCACACGCAAAAATTCTTTAACAATTACTCATTGCTGGGTATTTTATTGTATTTTACTGTTTAATTAACGATGACTCAGCCACGCCCAGGTAAAAAGAGGAGCCCAAAAAAAAGCACTTGTACAATATATATTGTATAAGCTTTTTAATAGCTAAAAGCTTGTGTCGATTGATTGACTGATTGATTGATTGATTGATTGATCGCTTACAAAAGTAATATATATGTGGTATATATATAACGCTATTGATATTAATAGCAGAAACATAAACAAAGGCTTGCCTGTCATCGATTGAGTTTCTTTCAGGGGTCAGTCAGGTGCTACACCGTTTATGAAACTTCATTCCAGGATAAATACGTTTATGTGAACAGCAGTATTCCCCTTACAAAAAAGTTAGTCAAAAAAGTGAAGATAGCAAAAAATAAATAAAAAACACATAAATAATGCTTATCTTTTGCTTCTATTGCTATTGCTATTGTGTAGTTGCTGTTGCTGTTGCTGCTGCTGTTTGCTGTTACTGTTGTCAATTTGCATTTGGTTCAAGTTCTTTTTTTTTTTTTTTTAAACTTAAAACTCACGTCATATCTCTAGACCCGGTTTCTATCGCTGTGGAAAGTATAAGTTCATTGCACGTTCAAGTTTTGCAGCCACTCACATTAAGACTGTGACAAAATGGTCTGACAAGTTTTCAATACAATTTATATATAGTATATATATAACATATATATATATATATATTTAACGAATATGCCAAGTCAAGTGAAGGTCAAACAATTTTCGTATATAATTATACTAATCTTATGATATCATAGGTATCTAGCAATTATTTAATGTGTTGCTACAATTATATCATAATAAATATTGACTACTAATATTACTTCACTTCAAAGCAAAAAGTGTATTCATAATTCGTTTAAGATTATGGCATTTGTGTTGCTTTGTCTCCGTTTTTTTTTTTGTTTTTTCAAGGGCAGCGCATATCAAATTGTTTAACGACTTTTTTTTTGTTGTTGTTGTTACTGTTTGTTTGCTTGCTCGGGTCGTGTTTTTTTTTTTAATTTTTTTTTTTTTTTTTTTTTATTTATTTCTCTTTTGACTTTGGTTTTGTTTAGCTGTTGTTCTCGGTTTCTCCACTGTTTGTCACCTTGCGCCATACGGTGTCAATGGTTGTTGTTCTTATTGTTGTTGTTTTTGCTGCTGGTGTTGTTTTGTATCTTGTGTTTTGCCCATTGACGATGACAGCATTGAAATGCCTGACAGCTGCTCTGGAGTCTTTTTTTTTTATCAGCGAGCGCTTTGTCGTCTTTGCTTTCTCTTGTGTTCTAACATTGCAAAAACTCTCTTCCCTCTATTTCGCTGTGTATATCTTTCTTTTTTTATTTTTTGTATCTTTCTTGTATCAAGTATTAAAGAACTTTGAAAGTTATCTTGTCGCACCCTTCGCGTCTATATTTTATATTATAAATTTGCATAAATCTTTATAAATGATGATCACATATGACGATGCTTCATCAGTGCTGCTGTGCGTGGCGCAGCGAGTATTTAAATGTATTCAATTTGAAAACTCACTGAATTCTGAATAAACCAGCCGCCATCTAATGAGTTTTTCTTATTATATATATATATAGGTATATTTTGGGTGTCAAGTTTATTTGTCAAAATTCTTGTTTCGCTGTATATTCTGTGTACACTTTGCGCCTGTCAACAGAGATTTAGTCAGCCAACTGGGGATAGTAACCAGATTACTACTCGTCTTTGGCCTGGCTTTGACTTTGTCGCGTCGCGGTACGTCGCGCCACGTCGCGACCCCAGTGTATATTCCTTGTGTCAATTTAATGGAATTGTTAAAACCGCCCCAAAACAAGCAGCATAGTATATATATATATATATATATATATATTAAATATATTTACTTTTCCTTAATTTAATTTTTTCTTTTTTTTTTTCTCTACATTAAATCATTATTTACATTTTCCAACCACAAAAAGTGCAGCGTAGCAGCGTACGCCTGCGGGCTATGCTAAAGATGATGAGGCTACTTAAAGCGGCATTTGTGCATCATTTACAATAATCGTCTCATATTGTGGCAGCCATATCTCACGCCCACTACTTGATGGCTTTTGCACGCTTTTGCTCTGTTGCTATCATCATTAAAAGCACATTCTGCCGCTGTTGCTGCTTCTGACTTTGTGGCACTTGACAACGCGATAGAGCAGTGTGTGTTGCGGAGTGAAAGAAGAATAATAATACTACAGTAAGGACTTTCTCTTTCTCTCTCTCTCTCTCTCTCTCTTTCAAAATGTAGACATAACTCTTGATATGATCTGATTTAATTCTTATATTATGTATTATAATATAATCCAAATAGATTTTCCAAGAATTTTTAAAGCTAAATCAACTATATTTATATAATATAATATATTTTATTATTTGTTTGCTCTTTAGTTTGTTTTCACTGTAAACCTCGTTAGGTATTATTGTTAAGAGATTTTTTGTTTTTTTTTTTTTTTTATTGCATGTTCATTGTAGTTGCTAGCAACAGATTTTTGCAATAGAAGCGTTAAGTGCTGCAGTAATTGGAAGTTCTACTGCGCTATGAATTCAACGTAAATCCAATTAATTATGCAGTAAAATTGCGATGCGCATAATTCATTGTTTATATTTAGTACTCGCTCAGTCTCAGTCTCTGTTACTGTTTCTGTCGCTGTTTGAAATATTTAATAAATTAAATTAAATTAAATTGAAGTGCAAACAAATTGTGAGTTCACAGCAGCAGCCGCTCATCACCAGTCAGACAGACACACACAGCGTTAGCTTTTTTTTTTTTTTTTTATTGCATTTGCATTCGTTATAATATCTAAGCCGAAAGAGCTTTTCCCCTTTTGCTGCTTCTGCTGGTTGCTGGTTGCTGCTTGCTTCTTCTCCTGATTCTTTGTTAATCATCATCATGATCATCGTCATTATCATTATCATCTTTGGCATTCGCGCACTGACTTTGACCGTCGCTTTAACGCAATTTGTTTTCATTTGGAGACCAAAAAAAAAATAAGAGAAAAAATATAAAATAAAAAGAAAGCAAGCAGCGAAAATATGAAACACGTTTTGGATGCGCTGCACGAAACCTTTTCGCTGTGCCGCACCGTACCGTGCCGTGCCGTGCCAAAGGGGCTAATCAAAGCTACAGAGTCCCGAATTTAGTATCCTAAATTCTGAATTCTCTGTTGGTAGCGACTGTTGCTGCTGCTACTTTTTCTTATCAGCGTTTGTTTGCTTTACTTTTGCTTTCTTCTTTTTGCTCCTCTCTCTCTATATATCTCTGTCTGTCTGTCTTTTTTTTATTTGTTGTTGTTGCTTTATTTTCTCTTTTTTTTTTTTTGGTTGGGCCTCGACAATCTGACAAGCCTCAAGTACGTGGCGTTTGTAATTTGCTTTTTGGCCATTTGTCGTTTTTGGTTCTGGTGTGCTGGGCTCTGTTGCTGATGCTACTGCTGCTGATGCTGGTTCTGGCCGTGGTCTTGGTCTTGGTCTTGATTCTTTTGCGGTCGCGTCCTGCTGCTGACAACGCCACTTTTTGCATTGGGGGCAATAAAACTGTTGTTATTTTTTGCGCAGCTGCTGCGACCCTAAGGCATTTTATGTTATGGCAAGCACACGCACCAGACACATTCTTCTCATTCTACCTTCCCTTAAACAATACAGACACACACGCACACACACACAGAGTATGCCATGTTTGCAAACAAACGAAACGTACAACGTCAACTTAGATACCTTAACAATTATCACATTGGTTTCCTCGTCTCATCTTTACTTTTCCACATGAAAAGCTGATTCAATAAATTCTACAGAATTCTGAGAAAAACTCTCCAGATATTTTCTATTCTTATGATTTTTCATAAGAATTTCTTTTACATAAATATTAAAAGACGAAAAAAAATAAAAATGATTGTTATTTTGTTTGTTAAGCTGAAATTGATTGAATATAAAACTTATCTAATATCATAAATTATTTTTAATAATTTTCAAATATTTGGCAAAATCGAAATGGCAAAGTGTATGAAAAAAAATCAAAAAGCAAAACCAAAAACTATATGATACAATATACAAGTGTAACAGTAAGAGAAAAAAGCAGAAAGAGGAGAGTGAGAGAGAGAGAGAGATAGATAGATATCTGCTCACATACTTATATACACAGTTGTCATATAATTTATGAGGAAAATGTTTCGTGATAAAATTATAGAATGTGTGCGCGCTGCTGCTGCTGCTGCTGTGCTGTTTTGTTGTATTGCCGCAGTAGTAGTGGGAGAGATTTTATTGTCACTGAACGAACATTCTTAAGGTGGCATCAGCTTCAACAGCAGGCAGGCGGCAGGCTCAACCTCAATCCAATCTCTTGTTCTGCTATTCGAATTGTGTCTCTGTATGTGACGTGTGCGTGCCATAAAACCTGTCGCCCAATAGACGACAACCTTGGATTGACAGCAACCCGCTGCGAAATGGCGATGGTGCTGGTGCTGTTGCTGTTTCTGGTGCTATTTTGTTCTTTGATATAGACTTTTGACTTGACTTGTCTTTTCTTGTCTTGTTTTGTCTTGTCTTGTCTTCAACTGCTAACTCTTTTTCGTTGAACATTATATTGGCCTTCAAGGCGAAGCTCAATTTGCATTACATGTACGCTACGTACTCTCTCTCTCTCTATCTCTATCTCACTCTTTCTATCGCATGATATTTTATGTAAACAAATAGATATTACATTTATGAAGCTAACGTAAGCAAAAGATGCAACAAAAAATAAAATAAAAGAGGAACGAGAGAGATAGATAAAGGGGGAAAAGAAATAAGAGTATGAGCAAGACAAGGGATTGAAATAGATATAAAATATTATGTATGTATGTGTGTGTGTGTATTTGGCAAGAAATTGCACATTGTAGTAAGAGATACATACACAAACTGTGTGTTTATATATATTGTATTTTTCTATAATATTATATAATAGCAAACAAATGTAACCAATTTCACATGTAGCTAAAAAAAAATATATATATATATATATATATATAGAAAATCAACTTAAGAAAAATATTTATCAAATATTTTTACACAATATTCAAAGTATTATTTAATAGAATTGTTTGTATTCTATCACAAAAATATATAAACAGATCTATAAAAAAAAGAAGAAAAAAGAAAACTACGAAAACAACTTTATTATACATTATATACTGGGATTTTTATGGCTATTTTACTTCTTTCATCGATCGAAACTTTTGATTAGCTGCTGTCATTTCTCATATGCTTCTTCGTTACGCTTTGTTTCTCATCCCTTTTTTGATATTGAGTCGTCGTTGTGTGTGTTTTGCCAGCATTGCAAAATAAAAATAAATATACGGAAAAAAGGAAGCGAAAACAACGAGAAGTAAAAACAATAACACAAAAAATGCTCCACGGATGATTGACCCATCGTAAATCTCTCAACGGGTGGGGGCGACGTCACACGGCGTTTCGCCGTTTGCCTCAGCACAACATACAAAAAAAATGGCAGAAAATCGTAGCATGCTTATTTGGGCGATTGAAACAAGTGAGTCGCCTATTAAAAACGGCTGCCTGACCTTTAACTTGGTTATTTTCGTATACACACCAACACACATGTATGTATATATATATGTGTGTGTGTGTGTTTGTATTTGTTTGTGTATGTATAAGAAGCTCGTTACATGCAGAGAGAGAGAAGCGAGAGGAGCTGCCTTTTGTAGGCTCGAGGCACTTGTAACTTTTGCACATAAATTAACTGGCAAAAGGACAAAATGAGCTTCTCTTCCTGTACCCATCAGCAACAGCAGTAGCAGCAGCAGCATTCTTCCGTCAGCTAAGAATTTTCTTGTAAAGTTATCCTTGTAATTACATAACACACCGTTCACAGTTATTCTTGTTGTTGTTGTCATTGTTTTTCTCACTGTTTTTTTTTCACATTGCTTTCGTTGAGACTTTGCTTTAATTACACAAAACGCAATTAATCAAAAATTTTTCCTTTCTCATTTCATTTTTATTTTTATTTGTGTTTGTGAAGTTGTGAAAAACAAAATGAAAATAAAAAGTAAAAGAATTTTAAAATGTTCCATCCCTCCTGTAGCGCACGCCTCTGCTTACGCCCATTAAGTGTCAATTGACATATTACGTATACGACGCATATTTTCCATGAATTTACATTGATAAATATTTAAACAGTGCGCGGAAAAGGTCAAATTGTAGTTGTTGTTGCAGCTTATACATTTCTTTTTTTTTTTTTATTTTTTTTGCATTTTATTTATTATACGATTTGCATTTTATATATGTCTGTGACGCATATTTGTATACATATTTTTTCTTTTTTATTCTTTTTTTGCGCGCTTGACATTGAGTGAAATTGTCGTTTCGGGCGATATTTTAATGGTCGATTAAAGGGATTTTAATTGATTATATACACGGATTGCATAATCGCAGCTATTTAACTATTATATACACTATGAATAATTGTAGTAAAAAATCAAGTAATTTTTTTTATATTATATATCATAGTGTGTATCATATATCATCTAGTGAAAATTTAATACTACACTCAATCTCTCTTTTTATTTTATTTTTTCCTACTATCTGAAACAATTACAAAAGTAACGCATTATTCATGAAATGTCAAAGGAAAACTGACAGGCGTAAAAATAATGATATCATGCAAATGTATATATATGCATATATATCTACTGTTATACAAGAGACATATGTCTCTTGTATATACAGTCATATTTTAGTATAATATGCAAATGATGCGCCAAAGATAGTTGAAGCTAAAGGTGACTCCAAAACAGACAAGCCTTGAGCCATGTTTTAATGTTGCTCTGCCCCCTTGACCCACATAGTTATCATATATGCGTTGATTGCGTTGTGACTATAAGTCCTTGTGCATGGAAATGTGTTATACACACACACACACGCATATGTACAAACATACATTATAGTGGTGTGTGTAGATGATAATCATGCATATCTGCGTGACATTTGTGTCCTTTTTGTATACTAATCCTGAACTTAATCGTTTCTAATTGAAAATATGCTGCTGCATGGCATGTTAAATAATTAATAATATGTTTGTTTATTGATAAATAATAACTAAAATGAAATTTATGTCAATTATTATTTAGGCAATTAGTTTTGTTTAATTATTTAAATAGTTAAATATTTAAATGAATTTTTAAATCGTTTAAAAATAATTAAAATTATATTTTTAATTTAATTCAATAAATTGAAATAAATATAGTAAAATGTTCAAGCTTAATATATTTACTACTTGCTAAACTTAATATACAATAATTTTCTCTGACTATATATAGAAATATATATATATATATGTTATATGTGTCTACATATATTCACTTATTGAAGTAGTTAGCTTAATGAGCAATAACGATTAATTATGGCTCAGCTGTTGCAGCCGGTCTCGACGTATGAAAAATGTTTGACCCAGCAATAATTTTCTTTTTTTGCTTGGCTCTCTTCAATTTTTCACATCTCACCTCACACACACACACACACACACAAATATATATACACACAATATTTTTGGCAAACATAATTGCCTAATGAATAGACATAAATTTGGGCAACGTTGTCGTTTTCTTACTTTCTTTCTTTTATGGTATTCACTTTATTCAGTTTCTGCCTCTCTCTCTCTCTCTCTCTATTTATCTCTCTCTCTCTCTTTATCTCTCTCTCTCTGTCTCTCTGTTTCTCTGTAGTACAGCGGCGCTTAATATGAGGCCAATTTATTGTCAATTTCTCAGCGTCATACGGAAATCTTTCTCCTTTTATCATTTCTTATTTCTTCCGTCTGTATCTGTGTCTGTATTCGTGTCTGTGTGTGTATATATATTCGCTTTTTAGAAATTGCCACGCCCACATTTGAAATTCATGCTTTTCACAATGAAGTCGCAGAAAACTTTTGCGATTTTCACAAGTAAAAATTTCAAATTTGTCATTTCAGCTTTTTTTTTTTTTTGTTGGTGTTAATGCTTGATTTTGATTTATGTGTCGCTGACGGTTGCGTCGAATGTATAAGAAATATTGACAAGCTTAGAGACATACATATGAAATTTTATGCAAGTTGTTTTCTTCAATTCTTGTTGTTATTGTTATTGTTCACCTAACAGTTGAATAAACTTGCCACAGCGTGCAAAAGATGAATTTCGTATAATAGGCAACAAATATTTATAAATGTTCATATTCTCTATTGGGGAAATTAATGAACTATCTTTATCGATACACTATACGATATAGCATACATATTGATGCTGCTACCAACAATCACAACAGTCATCATATAGGCAATAATAGTGTTAACATGGCTAAAAGGCCAGTATATGTATGGTACTACATATCATTGGCAAAATCACTTTCATCGTCTGTCTATATTCTCGTTTACATTGTTCAAACAGCATACCGTAGGCTATCTCTTTCTCTCTCTATATATGCTGCTATACAACTGCTTTTACTGCTGCTGCTGCGAATGTTGGTGTTGCTGCTGCAGCTGGCATATCGATTTGCATAGTCGCCTGCAGCTGGCATGAAACAGGCGAAAGGCATTTTCACAGCGTTCTGCCACAAAATAGAGTGGATCGCATAAATATTTCAACTGGCAAAAAGACCAAAGGCAAAAACAGCAAACCAGCAAATGGCAAATGATGGCAGCAACATACAAACCGCAAAATGCAAAAACAAAATTGAAAAATAGAGAAATAGAGAAAGAAAAACAATAACAGCAATAGCAGCAACAACAGCAATAGCAAAAGATAAACCTAAAGTTGAAAAGCATGAGATGCGGCGGCTTCCGCTAAACTTATAAAAACAATTTTTAGTTTTTGTTTTCTTAGATTTTGCTGCCACCGCCACCGCCATCGCTACCACTAACAACACTCAAGTACAGCAAATTATAATTAAAATATTTGTAGTATACTCAAAAAAAAGGATTTGGCAACCGAACTTGGTATACCCTTAAGTCTGCCAAAGCCAGGGTATAATAGTTAAACGAACTGAAAATATTTCCCCGAATATGCGATATATATTGCGTATCGCATTGCGGTTTCTCCTGCTGACTTTTTGGACAATCAACCAGCTGCAAAAATAGTTGAAATTTGCACTACACTGAGACTCGCAAACAGAAACAATAACAGCGACAAGAACAATTAAATATTTCACTCGGACTATTATCGTGAAATTTAAATTCAAATTGAAATTGAAATTGAAATTGAATTTTATAATGAAATATCAAATGTAGCTTGTGGCAAAAAATTGCATTTATAATTAATGTTGATAGAATAAAAATTGAAAAATCATTTTTATTGCTTTCTGCTGCTATTGTTAATGTTACTGTTGTTGTTGTTGCTATATATAGTGTTACTATTATTATTGTGTTGTGTGTTGCAGTTGATTTACATCAATTTACAGCAACTGTTGTGGTGGTGGTGTTGGTGGTGAAAGTCTGAGTGAAAAATCTATGGCAAGTGGAGACGTATATAGCAGCAGCGTCAATAATGTTCAAAATCAATTAATAATCGCATGTGTTGCATGCAACATGTGACAAACGTGTAGCGCGTGCTCATGCCTCTAGGCAGTGTATCCTGTTACGCATCACAGCACAAAGGAAAGCAAAACGACAGAAACAGAAGACAGTGAGAGATGAAAGAGAACGAGATGGGAGATAGGAGAGAGAGAAAGAGACAGAGAGAGAGGTCGGTACGGTTCGCCTACGCGACTTCCTTTGCCTAGTCGTTTCCTGTTCCGTACGCTTCAAGTGTTTATGCGCTTGTTAAAATTTCATTTGGAAATGGCCTAGTTTCCAGTTACAACACGAAGTTACAACAACAAAAAAACAAAAGCTCAAAAAGCGTAAGCTGAGTAACTGCGAGGCGCAAGTTGTCTAAGGGGGGAACATTGCTGCACATGAATTTCTTTTTGCAACTGTTGAAAGATATAACATAGAGCATAATGTAATATGAGATATGAGAACAGAAATATATAAGACCGAAAAATGAGTAAAGTAATGAGCAAAAAAAAAAAAAATAGAAGATAAATATTTATGCCATGTCATGTAAACTAGTCTCTATTCAATATTATGATTAGATAAGATAAGCGCAAAATTTCAAGATAATAGATACAAAAAAAATTAAAAAAAATTAAATAATTTCGCTTTGAACTAGTTTAAATATGATCCCCTTGACATTTGACATTTTAGCTAAATAAAAAGCAACATTTATAAAAAAAATATAATGAAAATAAAATAAAAACTCTACTTTACTTTGTAGCGATGGCAAATTGATAAGTTTTAATCAATGAAAAGAAAAAATTTTAATTAAATTAAATGAAAAATGTTCAATCATTGATTGTGTCTGTCTGTGTGTGTGTGTGTGTTTGTGTTGTAAATTCTATAGTTGAATTTCCAATTGAATCACTTTTCACATGTGTGTACATACATATAACATATATCCTGACAGATAAACTGTGTGTATCAACTGCTATATCCTTCTCTTTTATTATCCTTTTGAAATCACTTGAAGAGATGTGTAACTAAAGAGAATAAAAGCAGCAGCCAATGCAGCTGCCAAAATGTAATATAACCTTAATAAGTTTCAATACAACAACGGACACGAAGAAGAAGAGTCTATATACATTGTAAGAAAGATTTAACAGTAGCAGCCAAAGAAAAGGAAGAGCAAAAGGA
>JBAMBR010003573.1:0-16557 GCA_037044475.1 Zaprionus obscuricornis | reverse complement strand
AAATTAAGAAAAATGTGAAGATATGAAATCATAGGTGCATTTATACGATTTCCATATAACTTAAAGCAAAGCAATACAGGATTTCAAAATCATGGGAAAATACGAAAAGTATTGAGAAAAAGATGCACAATGCACCCAGCACTTTTGCACTTACATCCTTGTACTGTGTACTATATGTACTATATGTATATACATACTTGGTAGAGGGAGGGAATTACAGTTTAGACGAATTTTGAAAAATGCATGTCAACGCATGCTTTATATTTATTTAATTCTATTTTTAATGAAATAAAAATATTACTTAATCCTCGTATGAATACACGAGGTTAGGTTACTAATATTATATATCGTAAATTGTGTTCTTAAGATACAAATATTGAATGTATTGGTTCAACACTTTATAGAACTAAATAAAAATAAATAAATAAATAAATACAAATATTAAATGATATATTTATGGACACTATGGAAACAAAATAATCAAGATTAAAACAAATTGATTACGTTTAACAAATGTATCGATTTGCTGTGTTCGTCTTCGTCACTTTGTCGATTATATGTATTAATGTTTGATTGATTTCAGCAATTCAGAAGAGCTACAGACAAGAAATTCGTAAAGTATGATACAAGAGTAGGAGCAAGAGTTTTCAACACACAAAGGGAGACGTGGCAAACCAAACAGAGTATATATGATGTTAATCAGCATATGTTCTTGAGTCTACACTTGCATATCCGCTTGTCTGTTCCTATGTTTAAAACTGAGACAAACTTAGCACAGATACTTCTTATATCTAGTAACTTCCATAGTAAAGATCTGCCATAATTGTGTAATTAGTTTAACACATTTATAGAATTTTGGACGTGCCAAAGAGAATATTGCATTTGTAGCGTACTAAACCTTTAACGACGTTTATGAGCTGTAACTTATTCATATTTATCTCTTCGAATACTACATCTATATTACGTACAAATGTATTCAAATGTTGGTACATAAAGAGTGTAACCTTTAAGTTGTTATACAAGTTATTTGTTCAATTTCATATGTATTTATTTTGTATGTTAAAAAAATATGCTACAAATATTAATTTAAAGTAGTAAGGTGTTAATGTTTAAAGTACATTAAATAATAGAATTAATAAATTAAATGATATGAATGAATATTAGTGATAATAATTGCACGTGTTGAAACTGCATGTGAATCGCTAATGTGAGACATGATTTTTTAACATCTTTACCTTTTTACCACACACACCTTATTCGTAAAGTTCCTCCACGCTGGATATTAAAACCCGCTGATCAAGATGCTATCTTAGGCAATTTTGTAATAGTATCGTGTAAGGCTGATGGATTTCCCCTACCAACTGTACAATGGAAGCAGTCAATAGGTAAAAATATATATTTAATTTCCTTTATTGTATATATCTAGATATTAATAGATATTACCTGCTAGTTTCATTTTTAAAATATTCAAAATAAAATGAAATTAACAAAATTTACTTATACAAATCAAGGTGATGCAGGCGAATATAGTGATCTCACATATACAAACGATAATGGAAATTCACCTTCAGTTGTTGTTGCACATTCAAATGGCTCACTGATAATATCTAAGGTTAATCGGGATCACGAAGGAAGCTATCTGTGTCAAGCCAGCAATGGTATCGGCGCGGGTTTAAGTACTCTCATAAAAATAACTGTACATGGAAAGTATAAAGAATTATATAGTCACTTTTTAATATGCATTTTGGGTTTTTTTAAAGTAACAATATTGAAAAAAAACACAGGAGAATAAGGTTATCTTCTGCGAACCGAAGATGTCATACCGTTGCAATCTTTGAAGTAAATTTTTCATACAAAAACTTAATTCTTGATATATGGTGACAGCAACGGACTATACACAAGTGTATAGCCTTATAGGAAGTCCAGTTGGCTCTAATCCAGGGCCATATTACTAGACAAGAAAGAGTCCGTTTAGCCATCGTGGTACCGTTAAAATCATTCCGCCAGCTCGCGGGGTGTTCGCATCGGAGTTGCGATTTTGGACGTTGGACGAGTGGCAATCAGCTAGCAGGAGTCATGGGGTGGTGCGGTCACAGAACTGTTTCATGTCCTTGTGGCAATCATAATCGCATACCCTACATCTACAATTAAGTGTCGTTGTAGGGTGAATTGGTCTGAAGAACTGAACTGATGAGGAATTTTAAGGTTGTATGAAATACATGTGAAGCACGTCTCTGGCGTCAAACAGTTTCAGCTGACTCTAACTATAGCCTGACCCAAATAATTAGACTGGCGCAATAGTAATTACCACTGCTGTAGAGCAGTTTTTACACTATATCACATAGCTGCCATTATAACTATTGTTTAAAAATGTATATTATTTATCTCATATGTATATTTATTATATTTATTTATGTCAATAGTTGGTCCTTCAGTCACGGTTACCAAAAAGCAATTATCAATGCGACGTGGCGAACGTGTCACCCTACGGTGTGAAGCAACTGGAGATCAACCCTTAGACATATCATGGAGATCAAAAACAAGCCGAATTAATCCTTCTTATGATATACGTTATCACATTAAGAATTCACCCTTGGCTAGTGGTGTATCGTCGGAGTTAACTATTTTCCAAACAGTTTTAACTGATAGAGGAGATTATACGTGTATTGCGAACAATGAATATGGCCGTGAAAGAAGTGTAATACATGTTCAAATTCAAGAACCTCCTAATTTTCCCGTTAATTTGCACGTGAGAGATCTTGGTAGTCGATCAGTTACATTAGCCTGGTCAGCAAATGATCAGGATTCCGTAATATTGGGTGGAGGTGGAGCAAATAATAGAGATTCTCAGCCAATATCTAATTATATTTTACAATATAAAAAAGCAGGAGGTGAGTATAATTTAGAATACGATCATATATTTCTGATATAACGTCTTTGCATTGTTTTCTTCTTATTACTCAGATGTTTGGCATGAGCACAACAATCAGAAACTTTTGCCTGGTGATAGAAATACCGCACAGTTGGGCTCTTTGCGCCCCGCTCAAGTATATCATATTCGATTATTTGCAGAGAATCATTTGGGAACTAGTGCACCAAGTGATGTATTATTTGTGCAAACAGAATCTGAGGTGCCAGCAGCACCACCTCAAGATGTAACTTGCGAACCATTGGGGCCACAACAAGTAAGTACTTAAATTTATTTATGTAGTTTCCTATTTCTCCTTATTTTAATGATAACAACTTAATTTTAAAACGAAGCTACTAATAACGTGGCGCGCACCAGTACGTGAGTTGTGGAATGGGGATTTATTGGGATACACAATCTCATATCAAAAGCAAAGTACTACAGATAGTATTCAGAATTATACAAAAGTTGGAACATTAATAACAGAAGGATTAAATGACTTTCGTTTGATTGGATTGGAGAAATATACACAGTATGGTATAACGGTATCAGCATTTAACATCAAAGGCGATGGACCGCCAAGTGAAGTTGCTTTGGGTCATACTTTAGAAGATGCACCTTCTGGGTCACCAAGATCTGTGTCATGCATTGCACTTACTGCACAAAATATACAAATATCGTGGCAATCGCCCTCAAAGGAATTAAGTCATGGTATAATTCAAGGATATAAAATATTTTATGAGCCTGTATTTCTTGAGAACGAATATAATGCGCGAGAAACGAAGATTACATCAGCTCTTAGTACAGTGCTTCATGGATTGCACCCTTATACAAATTACAGTGTTCAAGTGCTTGCATTTACGCGTGCTGGCGAAGGTTTGTCTAGTGCACCAGTTACATGCATTACCGAAGAAGCTGTACCAGATGCGCCGGAACTTGTTAAATCTGTGGCAAGCACTGAGAGTTCAGTGATTATTAGTTGGCTTCCGCCTCGACGACTTAATGGCATAATTACGAAATATAATGTTTACTTGCGTATCCTAGAAAAGGGTCAAGAATTGAAAATATTGAAAGAAGTTTTGGCAGCTCATAATCAACATTTTGAAGCAAAAGATTTGAATTTTCGTGAGACTTATGAAACATGGGTCACAGCATCCACTAGAATTGGTCAGGGTCCAAGTACACCTGTAATTAAACTAGTTCCCAGTGCATCAATACCAGCTGCCATAATATCATTCAGTCAGACATTGCACGTGAATTGGCAATCAGATATTAAGTTGCCATGTATCTTTGTTGGCAATCCAAAGGCAAATACTGAATGGAAAATTTTAAATACTCGTTTCAAACAGACCTTTCCGCTAGAAGTCAGCAATGATAATACGTTAAGCTTGCGCAATATACAACGATCCCATGAGGGAAATTATTCTTGTTTAGCGCGAAATTCAGTTGGTTCCGATCACATTGTATATCAGGTTTATGTTCAAGGTAAGTCAGTTGTGTTTCAATAGTCACACTAACTAAATTTGTATTTGATATTTTAGTGCCACCATCTGCCCCAATTGTTTCGGTTAATTCTGTTCAAAAGAATTCAGTTTCACTTCAATGGCGAGTCGATGATATTGGTGGTGCACCTATTAAGGGATTTACATTGTCTTATAGACGGGACTTAGCCGAATGGGAAAAAATTCAAATCGATCGTCGCGTTACTTCATTTATTCTAGAAAATCTTCAGTGCGGAACTAAATACAAGATTGCAATGAATACTTTTAATAAAATTGGCACAAGTACTACGAGTACTGCAGTTTTAGCACAAACTAAGGGTAATTTATATTTTAAGTAAACACGTTTGGCATAGTTAATTGAAATAGTTTTTCAAATAAAATGACTTACTTAAAAATGAATTCCCCTTTCAGGAAATAAACCTTTGGCCCCACAGAAATACAGCTTATTGCGCACAAACACAACATCAGTTATATTAGATTTATCGTCCTGGCAAGATGGTGGATGCCCAATACTTCATTTTAGTATTGAATTCAAACACTATAAGCCTTCTAGTGATTGGATTATAGTTTCAAATAAAATCGAAACAAATGTTAGTTGAAAACATTCAAGTTGTTCGCAAGTTAATTGATTTTCTTTTCTTTGTATTTTAATTTTCCTCAGACTCGATATAGTATTGGAGACTTGGAGCCTGGAACTGCATATAATTTACGCGTCACGGCAAATAATAATGCTGGTTCCACATCAGCTGAATTTTATTTCGAAACCCAGAGTTTTGTGGGGCTTACAAGTGGACTCCATCCTGAAGATATACCCATTGAGCAAGCCATACTAAGTGATGCATTGATAGCAGTGATTATTACATCTATTTGTGGAACTCTTCTTGTCTTAATTGGAGCTCTTATTTGCTTTAAGAATTGTGAGTATAACATAAATATCTATTTGTTTTATTATTAAGAAATATTTATTTTAACCTTGTAATTGGTCTTATTTATAGATCCTCGAACTTTATTTTCACAAAACCTTGACTCACTTAGACCAGAAACTGGTTCGACTGATGGAAAGGATATTCAGAGTCGTGAACATTTTTATGGTACAGTCCGAAAATCATGCCAGCAATCGTCTCCAGAGCCAAATGCTGGACTTGACCGTATACCTGAATATTCCGAAGATATATATCCTTACGCTACATTTCATTTACCAGAAAATGAAAGTCAAGCTGGCAGTATTCCATTGCGATACTCAGGAAGCTCATCAAAACATGATCATCGTTGTGGAGATGATAAAACTCTTTGTACTGGGCTCAAAGGGAAACGGACGACCACAACAAGTGTAAGTGAAAGGACATCAAATGTGAATCTAACAAATGTAATTCTTTGTTCACCTGAGGAGAGTAATAAGCACTTGAATACTGATAAACGGCATATGCGTCGTTCAAAAAATTTTAAATCCGAATCTGAAGAATATGATAGTTTAAACAGCGACAGCGAAATAAGCGGAGAACGTATACGAGAAGACAATCGTAGTGGTCGTGAAACAGCCAATTATATTGATGATGAAGAACCGACAGGTATTTTGTAAATTTATTATTTATATGTTTCATTAGAATTTGATGAACGAAAAAATAATTTTTCAAAGATATATTTATTTTTATTCCGAATTTGTAACGCAAGGAGACACATCAGTATATAATATATTCAGCATCAGTATCAACAACCGAGCCCAAATCTGTATTTCTGTCTGTCTTTCTGACTGTATGATGCAACGCAAACTGGTTTATCTGTTTTAAAACTATCTTTATAAATTTAAGCATAGGTACTTTTTATGAGCATACCATAGGTCGGAACAGCCAGATCTGTTCACTGTATCCTTAGCCACATTAGGAACGATAATCAAAAGGTTTCCGAAGACAATTTCTAATTAAATCTTAAATTTCCGTATACTTTTAAAATGTAATTATTATATATTTTCTTTTGTATTAAAAGTTACACAATAGTTCATTTTTTATTTTGTTAACTATGTAGATATATATATTTAACCTATTAAATACTATCTATATTTACAGACTCATGGAATCCGTTTTCATTAAACACAGGTTCATTAAACTGTCAGCAAAGCAGCAAAGGAAATCAGCATTGCATTGTTATTCCCAGTGGAAAAATTTCTCAATTACATTTACCGAAGATGCAACCCAATGTGCAAATATGTCCTGAACTAGTATATCCATTGATTAATAATTCAAAAGGATCTTTGATAATGGCAGCACCAGCAGCTTTAATGCCAATTGGGGGAAAAAAACTATCATCTCCCGAATTATTTGCCAATAGAGCACATATATTGAAAAATTAGGGCTAAAGAAAAAAAATATGTAACAGTTAAGATAAAGCACAGCTATTATGCATACCAGACATAATCGTGAATTTAAAAATCTTTGATCTTAGTCAATAGAACTTAATCAATTTTTTACAAATTCAAATGGAAGCTGGCCGAAATATTCATAAATAATCAAATAAACTATAAAATCAAAATAGTCTTGATCTATGTATATATTTATCAATCTATAATGTTATACAATATTAAAAAATACGATAAAATTCATATGGAACGAAGCATTTTAGTCTACGCTCAGCGATTATCAATTGGAGTTGACAAACAAAAAAAAAAAATTGTATAAATGACCATTAAAATTTTTACTTAGTAATTGTAGCTACTGATCATATCCGCACATATTTATAAATGTTTAAAGAATATACTTTATAAGAATATATTATAAATTAAGTAGTTGATATTATTTTCAATAAATAATGATATAATGTAGTGATTCTAAAACTTATTATATAAATTTAAATATATTTTCACCCCATAAATACTAAGTCTGGTTTTTTCCGCGATTCAGATTGTAGTGTTGAAATGTACTAACATTTGTAGACGTTCATAAAGTTTTAATAATAAGAAATCTTATTACTATAAAATTGGAATTATTGGACATTCAAATGTTCAAGTGTTCAAATTATGTGGAATTGATACTATTCGAAATCAATAATAGAAGTGTAAATAAAAGGGTTGTCATATAATTTAAAAACTATGTTTAGATGTGAATTATGTATACCTTAAATTCCCAGTAAAATTAAATTAACAGTAAAGTTAAATAAGTAAAAATGTTTAAATTATAAAGTCCTAAAGATTGTCAACTAGCAATTTTCCGAAGAGCTTAAAAGGCAGAATCATTCAATTCTGGTAGTTAATAATGAGAATGTTTGACTTGATTTACATGCAAACCTTTTTCAAAAGCGGGACTTAATGTTTATTAAATGACAAATGAACAGTTAATAAATGTACTAAACAAAACTAGTGTAATTTGTATTTTACAATTTGTATGGTACAATATTACAAAGACAAATATGAAAGAGCTATTAAAATATTGTAAAATTACCAACAAGACGAAATACAATTTTAAATTTTCAAAAAAATACAATTTATAAGTTTACAACAATATGATTGTAAAGCCTTTAAAATAATATTAATTATCTATCGAAACGTAGACGTGTATGATAAATTACACAATATTGGCAATTAATTATTATAAAAATTACTTAACCGTATATAACAATGATAGCAATGACATTATATAAAATTTTGAATCAATTTAACAAATCAATTAATACTAAAAAGAAAAGCTAAAATTTATTTATACTTTTTTATTTATTTATTTATCTATAATTAGACTGAAACGCCAAGCTAGCGATAAAAGATTATTAAAAACCCCTACACACATACATACATATATATGCAAAATAAAACATATATGTAATAATGAATTATACACTCACTACTAACTTGATGATGATCTTTGTAGTTCGTATTTAAATTTAAGTATATAAGTACATATATAATAGTTTTATACTGGTAAGCAGAGTGTATAATTCATTATTACATATATGTTTTATTTTGCATATATATGTATGTATGTGTGTAGGGGTTTTTAATAATCTTTTATCGCTAGCTTGGCGTTTCAGTCTAATTATAGATAAATAAATAAATAAAAAAGTATAAATAAATTTTAGCTTTTCTTTTTAGTATTAATTGATTTGTTAAATTGATTCAAAATTTTATATAATGTCATTGCTATCATTGTTATATACGGTTAAGTAATTTTTATAATAATTAATTGCCAATATTGTGTAATTTATCATACACGTCTACGTTTCGATAGATAATTAATATTATTTTAAAGGCTTTACAATCATATTGTTGTAAACTTATAAATTGTATTTTTTTGAAAATTTAAAATTGTATTTCGTCTTGTTGGTAATTTTACAATATTTTAATAGCTCTTTCATATTTGTCTTTGTAATATTGTACCATACAAATTGTAAAATACAAATTACACTAGTTTTGTTTAGTACATTTATTAACTGTTCATTTGTCATTTAATAAACATTAAGTCCCGCTTTTGAAAAAGGTTTGCATGTAAATCAAGTCAAACATTCTCATTATTAACTACCAGAATTGAATGATTCTGCCTTTTAAGCTCTTCGGAAAATTGCTAGTTGACAATCTTTAGGACTTTATAATTTAAACATTTTTACTTATTTAACTTTACTGTTAATTTAATTTTACTGGGAATTTAAGGTATACATAATTCACATCTAAACATAGTTTTTAAATTATATGACAACCCTTTTATTTACACTTCTATTATTGATTTCGAATAGTATCAATTCCACATAATTTGAACACTTGAACATTTGAATGTCCAATAATTCCAATTTTATAGTAATAAGATTTCTTATTATTAAAACTTTATGAACGTCTACAAATGTTAGTACATTTCAACACTACAATCTGAATCGCGGAAAAAACCAGACTTAGTATTTATGGGGTGAAAATATATTTAAATTTATATAATAAGTTTTAGAATCACTACATTATATCATTATTTATTGAAAATAATATCAACTACTTAATTTATAATATATTCTTATAAAGTATATTCTTTAAACATTTATAAATATGTGCGGATATGATCAGTAGCTACAATTACTAAGTAAAAATTTTAATGGTCATTTATACAATTTTTTTTTTTTGTTTGTCAACTCCAATTGATAATCGCTGAGCGTAGACTAAAATGCTTCGTTCCATATGAATTTTATCGTATTTTTTAATATTGTATAACATTATAGATTGATAAATATATACATAGATCAAGACTATTTTGATTTTATAGTTTATTTGATTATTTATGAATATTTCGGCCAGCTTCCATTTGAATTTGTAAAAAATTGATTAAGTTCTATTGACTAAGATCAAAGATTTTTAAATTCACGATTATGTCTGGTATGCATAATAGCTGTGCTTTATCTTAACTGTTACATATTTTTTTTCTTTAGCCCTAATTTTTCAATATATGTGCTCTATTGGCAAATAATTCGGGAGATGATAGTTTTTTTCCCCCAATTGGCATTAAAGCTGCTGGTGCTGCCATTATCAAAGATCCTTTTGAATTATTAATCAATGGATATACTAGTTCAGGACATATTTGCACATTGGGTTGCATCTTCGGTAAATGTAATTGAGAAATTTTTCCACTGGGAATAACAATGCAATGCTGATTTCCTTTGCTGCTTTGCTGACAGTTTAATGAACCTGTGTTTAATGAAAACGGATTCCATGAGTCTGTAAATATAGATAGTATTTAATAGGTTAAATATATATATCTACATAGTTAACAAAATAAAAAATGAACTATTGTGTAACTTTTAATACAAAAGAAAATATATAATAATTACATTTTAAAAGTATACGGAAATTTAAGATTTAATTAGAAATTGTCTTCGGAAACCTTTTGATTATCGTTCCTAATGTGGCTAAGGATACAGTGAACAGATCTGGCTGTTCCGACCTATGGTATGCTCATAAAAAGTACCTATGCTTAAATTTATAAAGATAGTTTTAAAACAGATAAACCAGTTTGCGTTGCATCATACAGTCAGAAAGACAGACAGAAATACAGATTTGGGCTCGGTTGTTGATACTGATGCTGAATATATTATATACTGATGTGTCTCCTTGCGTTACAAATTCGGAATAAAAATAAATATATCTTTGAAAAATTATTTTTTCGTTCATCAAATTCTAATGAAACATATAAATAATAAATTTACAAAATACCTGTCGGTTCTTCATCATCAATATAATTGGCTGTTTCACGACCACTACGATTGTCTTCTCGTATACGTTCTCCGCTTATTTCGCTGTCGCTGTTTAAACTATCATATTCTTCAGATTCGGATTTAAAATTTTTTGAACGACGCATATGCCGTTTATCAGTATTCAAGTGCTTATTACTCTCCTCAGGTGAACAAAGAATTACATTTGTTAGATTCACATTTGATGTCCTTTCACTTACACTTGTTGTGGTCGTCCGTTTCCCTTTGAGCCCAGTACAAAGAGTTTTATCATCTCCACAACGATGATCATGTTTTGATGAGCTTCCTGAGTATCGCAATGGAATACTGCCAGCTTGACTTTCATTTTCTGGTAAATGAAATGTAGCGTAAGGATATATATCTTCGGAATATTCAGGTATACGGTCAAGTCCAGCATTTGGCTCTGGAGACGATTGCTGGCATGATTTTCGGACTGTACCATAAAAATGTTCACGACTCTGAATATCCTTTCCATCAGTCGAACCAGTTTCTGGTCTAAGTGAGTCAAGGTTTTGTGAAAATAAAGTTCGAGGATCTATAAATAAGACCAATTACAAGGTTAAAATAAATATTTCTTAATAATAAAACAAATAGATATTTATGTTATACTCACAATTCTTAAAGCAAATAAGAGCTCCAATTAAGACAAGAAGAGTTCCACAAATAGATGTAATAATCACTGCTATCAATGCATCACTTAGTATGGCTTGCTCAATGGGTATATCTTCAGGATGGAGTCCACTTGTAAGCCCCACAAAACTCTGGGTTTCGAAATAAAATTCAGCTGATGTGGAACCAGCATTATTATTTGCCGTGACGCGTAAATTATATGCAGTTCCAGGCTCCAAGTCTCCAATACTATATCGAGTCTGAGGAAAATTAAAATACAAAGAAAAGAAAATCAATTAACTTGAGAACAACTTGAATGTTTTCAACTAACATTTGTTTCGATTTTATTTGAAACTATAATCCAATCACTAGAAGGCTTATAGTGTTTGAATTCAATACTAAAATGAAGTATTGGGCATCCACCATCTTGCCAGGACGATAAATCTAATATAACTGATGTTGTGTTTGTGCGCAATAAGCTGTATTTCTGTGGGGCCAAAGGTTTATTTCCTGAAAGGGGAATTCATTTTTAAGTAAGTCATTTTATTTGAAAAACTATTTCAATTAACTATGCCAAACGTGTTTACTTAAAATATAAATTACCCTTAGTTTGTGCTAAAACTGCAGTACTCGTAGTACTTGTGCCAATTTTATTAAAAGTATTCATTGCAATCTTGTATTTAGTTCCGCACTGAAGATTTTCTAGAATAAATGAAGTAACGCGACGATCGATTTGAATTTTTTCCCATTCGGCTAAGTCCCGTCTATAAGACAATGTAAATCCCTTAATAGGTGCACCACCAATATCATCGACTCGCCATTGAAGTGAAACTGAATTCTTTTGAACAGAATTAACCGAAACAATTGGGGCAGATGGTGGCACTAAAATATCAAATACAAATTTAGTTAGTGTGACTATTGAAACACAACTGACTTACCTTGAACATAAACCTGATATACAATGTGATCGGAACCAACTGAATTTCGCGCTAAACAAGAATAATTTCCCTCATGGGATCGTTGTATATTGCGCAAGCTTAACGTATTATCATTGCTGACTTCTAGCGGAAAGGTCTGTTTGAAACGAGTATTTAAAATTTTCCATTCAGTATTTGCCTTTGGATTGCCAACAAAGATACATGGCAACTTAATATCTGATTGCCAATTCACGTGCAATGTCTGACTGAATGATATTATGGCAGCTGGTATTGATGCACTGGGAACTAGTTTAATTACAGGTGTACTTGGACCCTGACCAATTCTAGTGGATGCTGTGACCCATGTTTCATAAGTCTCACGAAAATTCAAATCTTTTGCTTCAAAATGTTGATTATGAGCTGCCAAAACTTCTTTCAATATTTTCAATTCTTGACCCTTTTCTAGGATACGCAAGTAAACATTATATTTCGTAATTATGCCATTAAGTCGTCGAGGCGGAAGCCAACTAATAATCACTGAACTCTCAGTGCTTGCCACAGATTTAACAAGTTCCGGCGCATCTGGTACAGCTTCTTCGGTAATGCATGTAACTGGTGCACTAGACAAACCTTCGCCAGCACGCGTAAATGCAAGCACTTGAACACTGTAATTTGTATAAGGGTGCAATCCATGAAGCACTGTACTAAGAGCTGATGTAATCTTCGTTTCTCGCGCATTATATTCGTTCTCAAGAAATACAGGCTCATAAAATATTTTATATCCTTGAATTATACCATGACTTAATTCCTTTGAGGGCGATTGCCACGATATTTGTATATTTTGTGCAGTAAGTGCAATGCATGACACAGATCTTGGTGACCCAGAAGGTGCATCTTCTAAAGTATGACCCAAAGCAACTTCACTTGGCGGTCCATCGCCTTTGATGTTAAATGCTGATACCGTTATACCATACTGTGTATATTTCTCCAATCCAATCAAACGAAAGTCATTTAATCCTTCTGTTATTAATGTTCCAACTTTTGTATAATTCTGAATACTATCTGTAGTACTTTGCTTTTGATATGAGATTGTGTATCCCAATAAATCCCCATTCCACAACTCACGTACTGGTGCGCGCCACGTTATTAGTAGCTTCGTTTTAAAATTAAGTTGTTATCATTAAAATAAGGAGAAATAGGAAACTACATAAATAAATTTAAGTACTTACTTGTTGTGGCCCCAATGGTTCGCAAGTTACATCTTGAGGTGGTGCTGCTGGCACCTCAGATTCTGTTTGCACAAATAATACATCACTTGGTGCACTAGTTCCCAAATGATTCTCTGCAAATAATCGAATATGATATACTTGAGCGGGGCGCAAAGAGCCCAACTGTGCGGTATTTCTATCACCAGGCAAAAGTTTCTGATTGTTGTGCTCATGCCAAACATCTGAGTAATAAGAAGAAAACAATGCAAAGACGTTATATCAGAAATATATGATCGTATTCTAAATTATACTCACCTCCTGCTTTTTTATATTGTAAAATATAATTAGATATTGGCTGAGAATCTCTATTATTTGCTCCACCTCCACCCAATATTACGGAATCCTGATCATTTGCTGACCAGGCTAATGTAACTGATCGACTACCAAGATCTCTCACGTGCAAATTAACGGGAAAATTAGGAGGTTCTTGAATTTGAACATGTATTACACTTCTTTCACGGCCATATTCATTGTTCGCAATACACGTATAATCTCCTCTATCAGTTAAAACTGTTTGGAAAATAGTTAACTCCGACGATACACCACTAGCCAAGGGTGAATTCTTAATGTGATAACGTATATCATAAGAAGGATTAATTCGGCTTGTTTTTGATCTCCATGATATGTCTAAGGGTTGATCTCCAGTTGCTTCACACCGTAGGGTGACACGTTCGCCACGTCGCATTGATAATTGCTTTTTGGTAACCGTGACTGAAGGACCAACTATTGACATAAATAAATATAATAAATATACATATGAGATAAATAATATACATTTTTAAACAATAGTTATAATGGCAGCTATGTGATATAGTGTAAAAACTGCTCTACAGCAGTGGTAATTACTATTGCGCCAGTCTAATTATTTGGGTCAGGCTATAGTTAGAGTCAGCTGAAACTGTTTGACGCCAGAGACGTGCTTCACATGTATTTCATACAACCTTAAAATTCCTCATCAGTTCAGTTCTTCAGACCAATTCACCCTACAACGACACTTAATTGTAGATGTAGGGTATGCGATTATGATTGCCACAAGGACATGAAACAGTTCTGTGACCGCACCACCCCATGACTCCTGCTAGCTGATTGCCACTCGTCCAACGTCCAAAATCGCAACTCCGATGCGAACACCCCGCGAGCTGGCGGAATGATTTTAACGGTACCACGATGGCTAAACGGACTCTTTCTTGTCTAGTAATATGGCCCTGGATTAGAGCCAACTGGACTTCCTATAAGGCTATACACTTGTGTATAGTCCGTTGCTGTCACCATATATCAAGAATTAAGTTTTTGTATGAAAAATTTACTTCAAAGATTGCAACGGTATGACATCTTCGGTTCGCAGAAGATAACCTTATTCTCCTGTGTTTTTTTTCAATATTGTTACTTTAAAAAAACCCAAAATGCATATTAAAAAGTGACTATATAATTCTTTATACTTTCCATGTACAGTTATTTTTATGAGAGTACTTAAACCCGCGCCGATACCATTGCTGGCTTGACACAGATAGCTTCCTTCGTGATCCCGATTAACCTTAGATATTATCAGTGAGCCATTTGAATGTGCAACAACAACTGAAGGTGAATTTCCATTATCGTTTGTATATGTGAGATCACTATATTCGCCTGCATCACCTTGATTTGTATAAGTAAATTTTGTTAATTTCATTTTATTTTGAATATTTTAAAAATGAAACTAGCAGGTAATATCTATTAATATCTAGATATATACAATAAAGGAAATTAAATATATATTTTTACCTATTGACTGCTTCCATTGTACAGTTGGTAGGGGAAATCCATCAGCCTTACACGATACTATTACAAAATTGCCTAAGATAGCATCTTGATCAGCGGGTTTTAATATCCAGCGTGGAGGAACTTTACGAATAAGGTGTGTGTGGTAAAAAGGTAAAGATGTTAAAAAATCATGTCTCACATTAGCGATTCACATGCAGTTTCAACACGTGCAATTATTATCACTAATATTCATTCATATCATTTAATTTATTAATTCTATTATTTAATGTACTTTAAACATTAACACCTTACTACTTTAAATTAATATTTGTAGCATATTTTTTTAACATACAAAATAAATACATATGAAATTGAACAAATAACTTGTATAACAACTTAAAGGTTACACTCTTTATGTACCAACATTTGAATACATTTGTACGTAATATAGATGTAGTATTCGAAGAGATAAATATGAATAAGTTACAGCTCATAAACGTCGTTAAAGGTTTAGTACGCTACAAATGCAATATTCTCTTTGGCACGTCCAAAATTCTATAAATGTGTTAAACTAATTACACAATTATGGCAGATCTTTACTATGGAAGTTACTAGATATAAGAAGTATCTGTGCTAAGTTTGTCTCAGTTTTAAACATAGGAACAGACAAGCGGATATGCAAGTGTAGACTCAAGAACATATGCTGATTAACATCATATATACTCTGTTTGGTTTGCCACGTCTCCCTTTGTGTGTTGAAAACTCTTGCTCCTACTCTTGTATCATACTTTACGAATTTCTTGTCTGTAGCTCTTCTGAATTGCTGAAATCAATCAAACATTAATACATATAATCGACAAAGTGACGAAGACGAACACAGCAAATCGATACATTTGTTAAACGTAATCAATTTGTTTTAATCTTGATTATTTTGTTTCCATAGTGTCCATAAATATATCATTTAATATTTGTATTTATTTATTTATTTATTTTTATTTAGTTCTATAAAGTGTTGAACCAATACATTCAATATTTGTATCTTAAGAACACAATTTACGATATATAATATTAGTAACCTAACCTCGTGTATTCATACGAGGATTAAGTAATATTTTTATTTCATTAAAAATAGAATTAAATAAATATAAAGCATGCGTTGACATGCATTTTTCAAAATTCGTCTAAACTGTAATTCCCTCCCTCTACCAAGTATGTATATACATATAGTACATATAGTACACAGTACAAGGATGTAAGTGCAAAAGTGCTGGGTGCATTGTGCATCTTTTTCTCAATACTTTTCGTATTTTCCCATGATTTTGAAATCCTGTATTGCTTTGCTTTAAGTTATATGGAAATCGTATAAATGCACCTATGATTTCATATCTTCACATTTTTCTTAATTT